>JADRCD010238635.1:0-13781 GCA_019843815.1 Montemys delectorum
GCCCCTTCAACTACTTCAGTCCTTCCCCTAATTCCTCCATTGGGGTCACTGTGCTCAGACCAATGTTTGGCTTCGAGCCTCCACATCTGTATTGATCAGGATCTGGCAGAGCCTCTCAGGAGAAAGCTGTATCAGGCTCCTGTCAACAAGTACTTCTTAGCATCAGCAATAGTGTCTGGGTTTGATCCCCAGGTGGGGCAGTGTCTTGATGACTTCTCCTTCAGTTTCTGCTCTACTCTTTATCCCTGTACTTCCTTTAGACAGGAGCAATTCTGGGTTAAAACTTTGGAGATGCATGAGTGGCCCCATCCCTCTTTGCTTTGAGCAACAAATCCCTTCAGCCAGTGTAATTGCTGCTACACATGCTGCCCTTCTACAGACATGCCTGTGCAAACCCACTGGACATGGGTCACCATTTGTACCAGATGATGTCCTGATCGTGCTACTCAGACCTACATGTGAATATGGATTGTCTAAAGATGTTTGTTATTGATCTCAGTGGGTAGTTCTGGAGAGGGTCCAAATATTATATAATTAAATTATTTTGTTGAAACTTTGTGTGTCTCTGCGTGTGCACATCTACTTATATGTACAAGTTTACAGAAATGTGTTTGTACGTATGTATCTCTGTTTATATGGGCAGGCCTACAGGTTAGGGTGTGTGTGTGTGTGTGTGTGTGTGTGTGTGTGTGTGTAGGAAGAAGCCAGAGGACAATCTTAGGTGTTCTCAGGCTGTTTCCATCTCACTAGTTTTTTAAAACAAGGTCTCTCACTGGCCTGGAACTCACTGATCAGGCTAGCTTAGTTGGCCAGGGAATCTCTGGAACCTATCTCTCTGTCTCACACTTGCATGACAAGCCCTACACTAACTGAACTACCTATGTCCCTAGCTCTAAGATCACACATTTTCAACATACTTCCAGTTGATGTCGAAGGCCCTTGGTTCAAGGGTTCAAGTGACTTTCACGAGCTGTCGTCTGGCTTAACACAGTGACTCAGTGGAATGGTTCTACCACAACAGGCTAAGCAAGTCCAGCTCTGCCATTAAATTCGAGTGGATCCTGGGGCCAGATATTCTAGAAAATGGATCTGCACATATAATTGAAAACACTGAGTATGTCAAAATAAGAATGATCTCTCTAGCGGCCTCCTTCAGGTGTAAGGTTGCATGACTGGCTGACTCAACTCACACTCTGGCACTGTAATAGGAACAGATCTCAGATAAAAGTATCTTTTTAAAACAATGGCACTGGGTGGCAGGTGATGCCACAGAGGCCAATGTCCACAATGAAACGCTTCATTCTAGTCTCCTTTTCATGGTCTGTGCCTGTTTTACCAGATGTCCAGGGCATTTTAAATAGAATGCCTTTACTTTTCACGTTCCTGTCTCTATAGGGTTTCTACTTCCCATTGAATTTGCATTTTCTAGAACACTCAGGAGTTTTAGAGATTTTCACTGTTATTATAAATATGCAAGGGAAGAAATAAGGACAGAAGGAAGGAAAGAAAGAAGGAAGGAAGGAAGGATGGAAAGGAGGGAGGGAGGGAAGGAGGGAGGGAGGAAGGAAGGAAGGAAGGAAGGAAGGAAGGAAGGAAGGAAGGAAGGAAGGAAGGGAAGGAGGAAGGAAGGAAGAAGGAAAGATGGACAGATTTTACTTTGAGTTTTTAATGCAAACATTGTGTAAACTTCCATGCTATCACAGGGCATGATTGATGCTGAGTTTGTTTGCATGGAATTCTACACTGGGAGTCTTAGGAAAGGAAACTGTGTCTTTACAGGCACATAGGGACATAGGGACTTGTACCAATGGGTGAGATCATCATGATGCTGTAGGCCTTTGGAGAGGTGGCATATCTGCATATACTTGGAGTTGAATCGTAGCCAGGTGCCTGGAGGAGTCCCCAGAGGCTTTCCCTTCTGATTGAATAAAGTCTTCTAGGAAAAATAACCTCATTGTTGTTGTATCACATCATCACAAGTGCAGTAGCTTCAAATATTATTACTACAGGGTTTGGAGATCCGAAAATCAAAATGGTCAGCACCGAGCTAAAATCAGGATTTTGGGAAGATTGGGTTCCTTCTGAAATCTCAAGTGAACACTGTCTACTGGTATTTTACAGCTTGGTGAAAATGTCTACTATCCTTGACTTCTTTCTCTTTTTAAAACCCATCAATATTCCTGTACAGATTTCTCATGTTGTCACCTCTCTGGTTGTAGTTTTCACACCTCTCCCTTCTGCTATTAAGGGCCAATGTGATTAAACAGCAATCATCCTGAGTCACAGAATGAGCTCCTTAGTTGGTTCAGCTGAAGAGTGGTTTTTATTTCATCTGCAATCTTGATATTCCAGACCAGGCTTCCAAGGAATTCTATGGCCCTGGGAGCAGTCTTCCCAGTAAGAGAAAGAGGTGGCCCCAGGAGGAAATTGATTAGAGAAGTTAAATTAATGCATCAGAAACATGCTTACCTCTACACTATGCAGATTTCTCTCACCCACTTCATAGTTTTTCAAGAATCGTTATGTCTTGCTGAAATATCACATCATGTCTCAAAATATTAATTATCCTGAGACTATGACAGGAAATGTAGCAATTGCCAATAAGAGGACTAAGCAAACGTGCATTAAATATTTAAATTACAACATAAGGGGCATCTATTATTCAATGAATGTAAGTTATCAATGTGTTAGATAACAAGAATAATGGTTTCAACCTCTGTCAAGCTATAAACTGGATATTTTTTTTAGCATAGATTATTTTACTTGATTTCTTATAGTGTGGAGGTCATGCTTCCAAATTAGGAAATAGGAATTCAAAAAGTGTCAGTGTGCTGGAGAAGGTCAGTGATTTAGTATATGAGAAGTCACGTAAGTTTGAGTTTGGCTGTCTTACCTAAACACATTATTAGGCTGCCAGTTTAGGAGGTCAGAAGGATATAGCAGCAGGTGAACCTGAACCTAATAAGAAAGGTTCCCAGGAGGTATTAATTTGGGAAGGCATATTTTAAAAGTTTATCAGTGGATTTCCCTTATGCATGTCTTTATAATAGTATAGAAGGAACCAGAACTTATGTACCTTCATTCAATTGAAATTTTCTCTCCCTGAGGGCTATCCTGAGCATTGGAAAGTATGTATTTAAGAACTGCATTGCTCTTATTCCAATCTCCCATTCCCATTTTCCCATTTTAGTAAAGCCACTGAAAGAGTAAATCAGCCTTGACGTCTATCTGCCCGACAATGCCCCCCTCTCTGTGACCTTCTGGGGAAACATTCCCCAGGGTGAAGATATCCATGGGTGAGTGAAGAAGGAATGGGACATGCCAAGTATGGAGTTCATTTCCATTGTGTTCTGGGAGATGCTTTAAGGAGCACCAGCTCATGAAAATGACAATTGTTTGTGAGAATCTGTGGTTCACTCAAATTATATCTTTATTATCAAGTACTGATTTTGCATATAGAGAAAAGAGATTTTGTGAATAGATTCTACTTAAGAATCAAATATAGAATTCAAATAGCAATCACCCTATCTGCAAAGTAATAAGATACTGGGTTACAGCGTAGATTACCGAGCATAAAACATCTAGTGCTGACATTGATCCTACATTATCAGGTATTGATCTTCCCATCCACTAATGAGGAATAAAGGTTCAAGCACATATATAACCCATCCAAAGCCTCACAGTTGGCAAATAGATTGGTCACGATTTAGACCTAGTCATATCTAACTCACAAGTGTTCTCAGAGCTTTCCAAAGCAGGGACCAATCAACTTTTCCTTTAAGGGCCAAATAGTAAAAGTGCTAGGTTTTGAAATGGGAAAGATAAAGAATGTTACTATACACTTAGATATTTGTGAAAGTGAAAATAGTTAAAAATATAGCCATGTTCAGCTTACAGACTATACAGCAGGGTGTCAGGCAGGATCTTCCGACAGATCATAGCTTGTTGACCAGGTTGCAGGGCAGTGTCACCCTTCTTTCTGAAGATTACTGCTTAGATACAGATAGGAATGTGGAAATAGATATAGCATTATAGAACACACACACAATCACACTGTATATCTACAACCACATATACTTTGGACTGTATTCTAGTATCTGTGTTCATGTCTTCTCATTTATACTAGGATGTTATCTCTTTGAAGACTGGGTTAGCTGAGCCAACCTTGCTTCTTTAGAGAACACTACTCAGATGGATTCTGGAAGTTAAGTCTACTAATGACAGTGTTGGAACAGATACAATCCATCATAGCTAATCAAGGAGAGTCTATGCATATTTCTTTCATCCACACCACTCCTTCTGTGTCAAGAAGACACACAACGTTGCTCTTTGAAGTGGTTTTGGGGAAGGTCCAAAATTTTACAGGTAGATAAATTTCTAGGCAACACACACACACACACACACACACACACACACACACACATTTATGTTTATGAAACAAAATAGCCTGGTGCTCAGTTAACTGTGTCAGAGTCGGAAAGAGCCATTGCTTTAGTATTCATTATCTACTTCTTTTTGAGAAAGCATGGTGATCATAATAAGTGTATATTCATACATATGGCCTCTTGCTATACCTGGAACACCAACTCAGGTGCTATATGTGAAGCCACTTGGCATGGCAATCTTCAATGTTAAGTTATTTTACTATCTTCAGTTGTTAGATGGGACATCTGAGGCATAAAATTGTAAGGGCTCTGCTTGCAGTAACATGATAAAAAAGTAGGACAATGAGATCCAATCCAGGTGAATTGGTTGCAGACCTGTTATTTATCATGCTGAGTTCCTTTGTCATTTGTGACTTCCCCAGAGGGTTTGCATGACAGACTGTGAACTGGGATGGAGGTTTCTCAACCCTGGACCGGAAACCTTGGGTGGATCTGTTGTATATATTTCCTCCTTAGAACACTAAGCCTTGCAAATGGAGAGGCTACCATTATAATGCTTAGAACACCACGTGCTGTTCTAATTGGATAAAAAAGGTAAGCTACTACAGCTGCTAGCATCCTCCCTGCATCATTTCATTCTTCTGGAAGAGATGTCTCTCTATGTGCTATGCTTCCGATCTTGGTGATGTCTGTGGAGGGTTAAGGGAACCTATTGGTTATTCAAAGGAGAGTACTCATCCTGTCAGGAAGACTGGAGACTATGACCACATCCTGAGTGTGTAGTCCAACCTGAGTGCTGGGACTAAAACTCGAGGCAAGCTGTTTCTACAAGTACACTACAGGGGTATTTTACTGAGGTGTCAAACATAATGGGTAAGGCTCTAACAGTCACTGTCAGGCAAGCTACTGATGCAGTCTTTCTTTATTTGGAAAATGGAGTGTCCCAACTCCAGAAACACTGAGATACATGCCCTAAAATGGTCCCAAGTCTGACAACAGAAATCATGTTCACAGGTCCATTGCAAACTCATTTAGCAGGAGGAATCTGACCCAAACTAGTATAAGATGCCAGCCAGAGAATAGTCTTTCTTTATTCCACTCTACAAAAACACACTGATTGCTGCTCCAACATATTAAAGCATTTGATTCCAGTATGTTATCCCAGGCTTTGCAGATGTGCTTAAACAACATACAATATGTACACTATATTTCCTTTCTTAAGTAATAAAAACAGTTATTCATTGCAAAATTCACCTGGCCCCAACAGTTTTGGATAAGGGAGAGTGGACTTGTACTAACTACCTCATTAGGTTTTTATGTAGATTAAGCAGAATAAAATACTGGAAGGGCTTACTAGAGTTATAGGCACATTATAAATCAGCAGTGCATTTTGTGTTTCCAAAGCAGCTCTTTGCTTATGAATTAGGTCATCTAGTTGAGAGCAATTTTGCTCTATGAGACTGTCACTGTGTGATATTGTTTAAGCATTTCACTGTTGCCTTTGGGAGGTTGGGGGGGGTTATGGCTCTCTGTATGTTAATACTGGTGTCTTGGAGGTTTTCAAAAAAATCTCAGTGGAAAGGTTTATTTTAGGGTCATTGAAGCTTCAATTCTCCATTCCAGAGGTATTTAAAGGATCTGATGAATGAAATGTGCAGAGCTTGTAGTTTTCAGTGCACTGCTGGGAACAGCAAGCTCATAAGTGCAGGAAGATGCTGTATCCCTTTTCCTGGCCAAGCATAGTAATAGGATACCCTCAATTGATCAGATTGTCCCATGCTCACAGATAAAATCTAAATAAATCTTAGGAAGGATTAACTGGAGCATTGCTTTGTAAATGTGGAAATGAAAGTATACAAAGAAAAAAACAAACAACAAGAGTAACAACAACTACACCCTCTCCAACATACAGGAACGGGAAGTTTTATAGAAATATTAGACTCTACTTGTTAGCCTGTGAAGGAAGTGAGTCTGAAAAAGTTTTTCTTGAGGCTATTGTGAATTTCTTGAATCTAGTTTACACTAGATGATATTGTTGGATCTCTCAATTCAGATTATGAAAACTAAAGAAGAAAAAAGCTATCCATGTGAACAGGAAAGGAACAGATGAGATTCATCTGGCTTTCTAGGGCTTGTTTGAGTCTTTGTCTTCTTAGTTACCTTTGTGGTGCTATAATAAAACACTTAGGTTGGATACTTTATGAGGAAAAGTTGTTGATTTTGTTTATTTTAGAAACTTAAAAGGCAGACAGATGTCAAGTGGAGACACCCTTCCAATGTCTTCTGCTTCATCAGAGCATGATAAATGGCATCACGTGGTTAGAGTGACTATGCAGTAGAGGAAGGCAAATGCACAAAGTCAGCTTGCTTCACAACACCCACTCTTCGGTAACTAACCCAGTCCCCAGATACAATCTAATTACAACCTAATACCTCCCAGTGATACCCACTTCCTACCACTTCTTGGTACCATGACAGTGGGAACAAGTTTTAGGGGTCAAATCATATATAAACCATAGCTCTCTAGGACTATTCTCTATCAGATGGTAGCTTTGAGGCCTAAACTAAGCTCTCACCTGTTTTATATTCCATTCCACATGAACTTAAAAGGGCCAAATATTGGGGAAATATTTGAGTTGATCTGTGTCTTTCACCTATGATAAAGTAATGTATCTGTATTTAATGTGTGAGTGAGGAACAACTTAACATCATTCGGAGAATGTGAAGAAGCCTTTGCATTTATGCTAACACATACTGACCTTTTGTGATAGAAAGGATTTAAGAAAATGGCCACCAAACAGCCCCGTCTTTTATTAAAGTTAGAATTAACTGGACTGTTTTCCTCAGCTAGAGTAGAAATGGCGGTTTTATTTTCCTTGTGGGGAAGAACTATTTTCTATTTACCAGGAAAAACAATTGCTCTCTGCAAACAGTTATGACCTAGGCAGAGAAGAGCAGAGAGAATCTGGCTTTATAAGCCCTGTGCTGTGTCCCAACATCTCCATTTAGGTGATGTTTAAGACCGTGTAGGAGGAAAAACAATCAGAGTACAGGGGCATAGAAGGGCAACTGTCTTCATGAAGGCCTTCCTCGCCTAACCAGCTTGCCCTGATTGAGACTCTTCTGGATTTGAGAAGGTTGTATGTTTTGTAGTTTGCTGTAGAATATTCTAGAAACATTCACCCTCTTGAATAAACATTCTCATTTGTAAACTTTCAGATTCAAAAGAACACTGGCAATGGTCTTGACTTTGATGACTTGAAAAAGAAATAGCATATTTCACCCAAAGGAAGCCCTCCACCCCCCCACCCTCCACCCCCCATTCCCCTGAAAAATGGCAGGGTAGTAAGAAATTCCTAAGAAGTTTCCTTTTGATGCAGAGTGAGCATGCTGTGCAAACTTGACTGGTTTAGACCACCTCTCTGAGCCTTGCTTACTTCCAGGGTTAAACCAAGATACTTGCTTTGGTGTGGCTGCAGCCGTCATAATCCCTTAGACTTAGCCTTTCTATTTTCAAGCACAGAAATGATCACTGAAGATATCAACTTGCCACCAATTGTGTGATCTTCATGACTTCATTGGTGCGCCGTACAGACAAACATCAGCTGCAGCGGAAACAGAATAGGCACGATCTTTGGCAGTGTCGGCCCCTTCCTTGGAGCCTCCAGTGGAGATCAGCTTCCAAACAAACTGCACTCTTATGTCAGGAAGGAGGAGGGAGAAGGTGGCACATGAAGCTGAGTCTTTATTCAGGGTGTGAGCTCCTGTTTCCTGGGACAGGGAGCTTGTTGTCCGTCGGAAATCCTGCCTGGAGTGTTTGCCTGTGTCATAGCTTGAGTACAGAAAAGAAGAATGGGATGTCTATAAGCAACTTCCTCCCTCTAGTCTCCCACACATCCCTTCTACCAGAGACTCCTCCATCTCTGTGGTTTCTGACTAGATTATTGGTTTTGTTTTGGGGGGAGGGGAGACCGGGTCAGCTTGCATACCTGGGAGCACACACAGGACACACCAAAGAGTTATCATATACCTTTATCCATCTGAGATGGATAAGATCCTTGCCCAGCATCTACCCCTCTTAACCACATCCTTGAGCCGCCTAAACAGATTCTACTCTACTTCACTGGAAGCCATTATCGTAGCGTGGCCATGCCTTTATTTCTTTTTCCTACTGGTTCACCTATCCACCCACTCCCCCACCTCAAATGTAGCTCCTCAAAAACATAGGATAAATCTTTAGTTTCTTATTATCTAGTTCCAAGCCTCGGCATATAAGAAGCAATCAGTAAATATGCTTGTATGACATTGGTATTAAGGGATATAGTTCATCTGAGAATAACCATGTCTTGACAACAAGGGTTGTCTTTTGGCAGGTTAAGCTTGAGACCCTCAGTCAAAGCCAAGGAGATTCCTCCTAGCAGGAAGATCACAGACTTCCTTAGGGAAGTAATAGAGCCAGATGTGAATGACTCTTCTCCCATGGATCAGGAGAAATAGTGTGTGTGTGCGCGCGCGCGCGCGCGCGCGTGTGTGTGTGTGTGTGTGTGTGTGTGTGTGTGTGTGTGTGGTGTGTATGTTTGCTCTTAATTATGTAAATATACTTTGCTCAGTCTATTTAATGCTACTTGTATGCATGCACAAAGGGCTATTTGATATTGGATATCTAATTGATGTGAACTTCTTGCAGAAGACTATTCCTCCCAGTGTCAGCATTCCTCAGTCCCCTGTAGGTCTTTGGTAGGGTGGAGGCCTCCTGGTCCTCCTCCCATCCCCATTAACACATCTATTGTGTCCCTGTCCAGCTCACCTGGAGACTTTCCAAGCGTAGCTTCTGATATAACTAGGACACACAATCTCACAGCAAACTTTTTTTTTTTTTTTTTCTCAAGACAAGGTTTCTCTGTATAGCCTTGGCTGTCCTGGAACTCACTCTGTAGACCAGGCTAGCCTCGAACTCAGAAATCTGCCTGCTCTGTCTACCAAGTGCTGGGATTAAAGGCATGCGCCGACACGCCACCAACACCACCCAGCTCACAGCAAACTGCTTTATGTGAATGCGGTCAGAGGTGGGATCAGATGAACTGGAACTGGAGTTCCAGAGGGTTGGGAGCCACCCTGTCGGTGCTGGAAACAGAACCTGGTCTCCTGCAAAATAGAAAGCACCATTAACCAGTGAGCCATTCTCTAGCCCCTGAAGGGACCTTTCTAAGCAATGCAGGAAACCAAGACTGTGGGAAAGTCGACATAAGATTTCCAGCCTCCATTATATTCACATTCAGGAGTAACAGTTTTCAAAAGTCTGAAAGGAATGGAAGGCCCATCAAGAAGTATGTGACCAGGAGATAATATTTGTACCTGTTTTATTTACAAACTAATATCTGCAGAATGAAAATCATTAGTCTATAAATTACAGATTAGAGACAGCAGATCAGACCTTAAAGATGTGATAGTAATATATTAAGTTTCTAAGATAACTGATTTTTTTTTAACTTGAAGGATGAACTACATTTTAATTAACCTTGTGCCTTTAAGCACAGTCTGCAAGTTCTATAGAATTCAGTTTTGACTTTGAATTCACCTAATGGAGGGATCAAGAACGTTGGATTCTAAGTGAGCTTCCTTTGAGGACTGTTTGTCAATAACAGCGCCTGCCACAGAGGGCTTTTGTGAGGATTAACCAGGGAAAGGTATGCTAAGCCCCATGAACACCCACCCGACTTGCAAACAGCAGGACCTAGCTAATTGACTTCTCTCCCACTTTTCTTCTTCTTTTTTACTAGACTACTTCAAAGCAGAAGCTGTTTCAAAAGAGCAGGAGGCAGACAGTAAGGACTAGAGGGGAGAAAGCAGAGAAAGCCCAAATGAATCCTTGTCGAATTTGGTGGTCCGATTCCGGTGCAGTTCCTGATGCTGCCACACGATGGCAGCACAAGCATGGTGGCCCTCTGACTAGCTAAAGCTTGGCAACTTAAATTCCCAGTTCTAAAGCTAGGGGCGCTTGGGTGTGTTTGTATTTGTGCCTGTGAATCAAAGCTGTGCCCATCTTTAAGAGTCTCAGCTGAGCTGTAACGCAGATAGACATGAAAATCTACAAAAGCTTCCCGGTCTTTCCCGAAAAACCCCTACAGGAGTTTGATAGTAAAAAAAAAAAAAAAAAAAAAAAAAAGCGCCTAACTTGGTATTCATTTCAAATGGGGGAGAACGTCCTTAGATCCGCAGCATCTGTTCTGCTGGGTTTGCTGTCGGTGAGCAGGTATTGCGGTTAATGAGCCACCAGCTTGCTGCTCCCAGGGCCAGGCTGGAGCAGTCAGCTGGTGCAGGGATGGGACCTGCAATCAGCAGCTGTGCACCGACATGCCCCGGGACGGAAAATGTGATTTGTGACACAGCAGCTTGGGAATAATAATGAAAACATAATTGCTCCGGGCGGATGGCTCGCTGTCTTTCAATTGCTAAGCTACTTCACCTCACAAGAGAGGAGCTGTGGTTCTCAGCTTTCATTTCTCTGGGACAACCAAAGGCACAGCCCTCAGGTATCCTGCTGCCCTTCTTATTGAATGTTTCCTTGAATCCCCGAGAAGAGCTGCTGCATTCCCCTCCCTCGTCCTCCAACCAGGAAAATCTTGCCTCTGCTCTGACTTCAGCAGTAGCAGCCAGTCTGCTTAAGCAAAGCCCCTGGCTGTAACTTCTTCTTGACTGCCTATTGTACTGTTGGGGTTTGCTTTGCATTCTGGGAATTTTTTTCCTAGCTTATTTGCTTCATTTAGACTTCACACCCATGTTACTTAAACCACTTCTCACGATGACTTTGGTCTTCAGGAGATTATCGCCTTCTGGGAGATTATTGCCTGTACAACATCAAGAATAGGAATGCTGGGGTGGTTCAGGACTAGAGTTTGGATCTTCCAGTGATGGAGGGCAGACGACCCTAAGGAAGACCATGCAGCAGCTTTGATTTGATCTCCCAACTGGGGAAATCCAGTCTCCTGAGTGTCACGTTTGGGATCTGAGACCAGTAAATGAAGCACTGTGGGTGATGTCCTCAGCCCTGGGGCATCTACCATGAAGGGATGGTGTGGGTGGCTGTTGTAGCTCCTCACAGGATGCCCCCTATGTATACAAACAATTCTGTGGCATTTGTGCAGGGAGTTCTTGCTGCCATGGGTTCTGGAAGCTGACCGCTGACAAATGGTTCAGTTTTTAAGTTTGGATTGTTTGGGAGTTCAGTGCTAAAAGGAAGGGTTGCTCGTGCTGAAGAAGGTTGAAACTTCTTGTTTTCCCTTTCCCCGACTGATGATTTGGGGGCAAATCTCAAGTGGGGAGGAAAGTAGCGGGGGGGGGGGGGGGAGAGGGGTCTGCCGTTGCTCCCTGTTGTGGCCAGATTGATATAGAACATTTTGTGTTTATGTTATTTCTGTTTCACGTACTATTTCTTTTTTCTGTCGTGGTTTCTTGGGTTACCTTCCAAATGTACCATTTTGAGTATTGGTTCTGACTTAACTGGAACCCAGGCTAAAACAAGTCCACTGAGGACCCAGAATTCTGGATGCAAGTCCCTTACTTAGTACACACGCACGCACACGCACACGCACACGCACACGCACACGCACACACACACACACACACACACACACACACTCAACCATCCCCCCACACTCACGCACTGCTGAGTCTGTGTGGAAGGAAAGTTGAGCAGAAGAAGATCAATCTGAGGAGCTTTCATCAAATCTCACCCACCATATGAGCAGCTGGTGGTACTCAAAGGTCAGGCACTGTGTTTGCTAGATTCTTTTGGACCAAATCCCTGAGTATTCATAGGCATCAGTGTCCAACTCCAATTGTCCCAGAAGCAACAACCATCCACATTTGGGACTGACTTCAGGTGGAAGAGTCAGCAACTGTCTCCATGTTTGATTTAAGGAGGGCATTAGGATTTGGGGTGGCAGTGCATTGTGTGGGTGGAACGACACTTTCACCAGAAGCTATTTGTCACCAGGGGTTAAGTCAGAGCTTGTAGCAGGATTGGCAGCCTTGGGTAAGTGTCACATGACTGCCACACTATAAGCTTCTCTTGACTGATGGCTGACCCTGAGTCACAACCCTGCTAGCACCTCTAAATGTCCTATTTAGCCCAGACATCACAATAGAATCATTTAGAGTTGCCCTAGTAATGATTTTGCTCACACCTTCACCTTAACATCCTTTTTTCCCTGCCCTGAGGATAGACCTTGAGCATTCAGAAAGTTCTGCAGGTGGTGTGTAACAGGAGTGGTGTTTGAGAATGATTGATATGGTATCGCTTCACTATCATACCAAGAAAGCTGTCATTACCAACATACACACACACACACACACACACCTAATTTGTGTAAAATGAAAGCAATGAATGTCTTGGAGAAATGGGACACATCCAGGTAGCTATGAACCAAAGGCCCCAGTACAGGCCTGATTCTAAAATTTCAGGTCCCAAGCAAAATGAAAACCTACCAAACTTCCATTCTAAACACCCCATATTGGTTGGGGCGAAATTAGGCTTCACCATGAGGGTATTAGGGTGGCCAAAAGCAGACTGAGGGTTTCTTTGGAGTTCCAACTTTATCTTAAAAGTTGAGTTGAGTTGCTTTTGCACAGTTACTTTACTGTCTATAGAATCAGTCTTCTGGGAAGGCAGGCATGTGAGGTTCATAGCACCCACACGTCCCACTTTCCAATTCAGCAGCTAAGCTTGATGGTTCTCAGACCAACAGACAGAAGCTGGGATGATTCTATGAGGCTGGACACAGAGAAAGGAGAAGGAGGATTGTTAGGAGAAATGGTTAAAAGTCTAAGGCTCCTGGAAAATGAATTCTCTTCATAGTCCCTGCTGTCTTTGAAGGGAGCTCTCTTGCCTTAGGAGGACACAAGCGTTAAAGATGGAGGTAGGGGCATGATTATGTTATTTGAATTCTATATAGCCTGTTTCAGAAGTCAATGGATGCTTTCTATGACAGTCAATGAGAAAGTAATATTGTAGGCTAGAGTCCAGATGGTCATGGTCACAAGTACTCTGCTCCATGTCCAGAGCCCAGAGGAAAGCATGTACACACAGAAATGAATGGGTGTGGCCACGATCCAACAAAATCATCATTTCAAAGACAGGATGGCTGATCTTGGCTTGTGGGCACAATTTGCTGAGGCCTTCTCTATTTGGCTGCTATGAAGGACAAGTTAGACAATTGGAAAAATCCACTATCCTTGCTCAGTTCATCTCGAACCACAGGCAGGACTGAATCTTCATCATGTCTTCCATTTTTATAATCTAAAACCACTCATGTAATTCATACACACAGAGACAGAAAGTCAGAGGACAGACAGACAGCAGACAGGCATATGTGCATGCATACACACAACCCCCCC
>JADRCD010238635.1:13881-40014 GCA_019843815.1 Montemys delectorum
GAGAGAGAGAGAGAGAGAGAGAGAGAGAGAGAGAGAGAGAGATCTTTCCAGTCCTGGATTTGATTTCCAAGTGAGGACCTTGAGGTTTGTAACAATTCATAGCTTGTATGTAGTAATGTCAGCAGAATTTGTATGCAGGCCTTTGGGACACTAAAGCCCACATTCTCTAGACTATAATAGTGTTTCTAAGCAATGCTTTGCAAATATTTTGAGGCTAGTGATCCACAAGTCTAGGCCTTCATTTACTTTCCTTGAATGACTCTTGCACCAAAATACAGATAGGATTAAAATATATCAGGCGAGTGACTTTTTTTTATTACTATTATTAATATTGCACCTAAGATTGAAGTCTCTGCAGCTGAGCACATTGCCTTGCATCCTGAAGGCAAATGTCAGGAGAGTAATTTCCCTGGGCCCCGCCTTCCCACATCAAGGAAATACTTGGCAGCACATCTAAAGTTTCTTCTTATTTTTGACCTTCCAGCTGTCTCTGTTATCACAGGATCTAGCAAGCACAGGGAGAGTCAGATCCCATTGACACTGGCCTGGTGAAGGCCATAAATGGGCTTCCTCCTGTCATTGTCTTTAAGTGGCCTTTTCGGAAATATCTACAAGGTCAAAGTACACACTGCAGCCCAGATGCCAGTTCTCCCTGCCACTCGCTTCCTCTATGATAAACTTCAACTAAAGATGTCTTTATGTGTCTATTCATTTTTGAATCTAAGGAATAATCTGAAAGGTGCTCCTTGTGCTGCCTTTTAGAAGCTGTGGTGCCAAGACCAATGTCAGGTGGTTAAAAGATACATTGTGCTTAAAGGTACATTGTCTTCTCAACAGCGTAGAAGCACAGAAATATTCAATTATGTTTTGCATGTACAGCATATCTGTACCAGGCTACTATTCTTCCCCCTAGGATAGCCTAGGTGATCTTGTTTCAAATATACATCCACAGAAGAGCACAGCTTCAAGACTGTTATAAGTCCCAGTGTGTGCACCAATCTCTTTGGTACAGAGAATAATTGTACTGAGTGGATGAGTGAAAACAGAAAAGGCCTGGAGCTAGATCTCAGTAGGTCTTCTAGTTACAGACCCAGATGTTTTTGAATATATGACTAGGTTTTGTCCCATTTTTTCTCTTCCAGTGTTCACAAGCATCCACAGCTTGTAGAATATTTTTCATAAGGTCGAGGAACAACAGTAACTATCTACAACTTATGTGATTAATCATTTCTGAAGAATTCCAACTGAGAAATCACACAACACTTACATGTGACCTGTTGTATTTCTTATGCTGTAAATGCCAGTCTTATTGGGTATTCACTTTACAGGTATGGTAATATGGCAGAGAGTTGGCCTTAGGAAGCAACCCCAACATATGTCAAAGAGGACCTAGTGCTCAGCCTGCACCAAAGCCTGCTATGCTGAGACTTGCCCTCTTTTTAAGTCACATAGACAACAGAAAGATTGTGTGCCAGCATTGATGAAAACTTCTGATTCCCAGCATGGGAAGTCAGGTAGGGTCTCTCTGACTATGGCTCTCACCTTTTGAGAAGAGAGAAGAAGAGAGGGAAGGATAAAGAGAGTGTCTGGGACAGAGGAAAACAGAGGAGGGTACATGGCACAATGGAAGAACTGAAGAATGTGATAGAGACTCTTGCAGAAGGCAGTCATGGTGGCATAATTACAAAACCATTTAAAGTGCAGTTAGAGTGACCAGTGTAGGGAATACAACCTCAGAAAAGAGTTTGAGAGAAACCTTAGCCACTGCCTCAATTCATTGTTCCTCTTCTGTTCAACAACCATTTCCTCAAAGTAGGCTATGTCCCACCAAAGGAATGCATGCAATCTTTACCATTAGGAAACTTACAATCTCAGGAAGAGAGTTAGAGAACAAAGAAACAAACCCTCAGGAAACATCAGGTAGTCACAGCCACTGCACAGAGTGAGCAACTATGTTAACCTTTCTCAACAGAAGCACCCAGTTCTGAAGCTTATAGAAGGTGTATGTGATGTCTCTTCTATACAGTGGTCTACAGTAGCACCAAGCATGAAAAATTCTTGAGATGATTTAAAAGGTTAAAGCTAACGAATATTTTTCCATGCATTTTGTGATTCAGATGGGAAACTCTACTTGAAGTGAGCACTCTGCTGTGAAGCTGTGTTGTGCTCTAGATCCCAAGAATTTAGTCACTTGAAGTTAAAACATGGAGAGGAGAAAGAAGGGCTGCAGATGGCAGAGACACTTTGGCTTTGGATGCAAAAGGCCAGAGAGGCAAAGCACAGCCCAGTTTGAGGTAGGGTAAGGAAACAGTGGCATAGTCTAGCAGAGGAACAAATCATCAAGGATGTTGTGCATCAAGAGAAGGGTTGTGTTGGCTGCTTGACAATAGTTAGTAGAGAGCTAGTGGTCTATGGAAGAAGAGAAGATACCATGGTGGCACTGGCTGGTATTATTATGTTGGTATCTAGAGTGTCTTCCAGGCACTCATATATTGAAGGTTTTAGAGGTGGGGTTTTGGGAGGTAATGAGGGCTCTGACCTCAATAATGGGTTCATGTATGGATGGATTAGTAGTTTTATACCATTGGTGGATATGACAGTTCATGTGGAGATGGTTTAATCAGAAGAAACAGGTTACCTGGTGGGTACACTCTTTGTCCTGATTCTTGCCCCCTTTCACTCTCTCCCTCCCTCTATTTTAACTTCTCTTCTTAATCAACTTTACCAGACATAGCTATGGAGTCACTGGAATTTGATAGTCAACTGCAAATGAGTAAAGAAGGAGAAACCAAAGAGTGAAAATGAGCCCTTTGAGTAGTGGGTAAGTGAAAGAGATATTTACAACAGGGGGGAAAGAAGGAAATTTTTGCAAAACGAAACAAAACAAACAAAAAATACTCTCCAGAATTCAGTTTCGGTGCTACTACAGTAAGTACCTACTTGAATGTGAGCAACAGAAATACCTTGAAGAGATAGAGTCTCATTGGAAGAAACCAGTCACCAGGGTGGGCACACTCTTGGTCCTGATCCTTGCTTCTCTTTTTCTCTCTGTCTCTGTCTCACTCTCTCAAGTTGAGTACTGAGTAGATGAATCTGTAGTCTTCAAACATCCAAGAAACATCACAGTGTGAAAGACATTGGCTGCCTAGCAATGCAGCTGCATCTAGTGCCTGATTGGAATCAGATAAAGAGAGATAGTGATAGACAGTGATAGAGACAGAGAAACAAAAAGGCAGAGATCTAGAGGCAGAGACAGAGGCAGGCAAGGATTAGGACCAAGAGCGTACTCATTCTGGTGACCTATCACCCTGGTGATATGTTTGTTCTGACAAGACCCCCCATCTCCTCAAGAATCTCATATCCACTAATACCATCATAGCATTGCCAAGCTAACCTGTTTGTGATGACAACTTACACTGTATCTCCTAAGTAAAGAATTAAATGGAAATGTTAAAAGGTCTGAAAAAGGCCAATGACATGTTTAGTTGAAGAAAGGGGGAGGGGCCTGCCCAAAAGTGTGAGAAATCATAATGAGGGAAGAATGGAAGAGACAGACTCAATCCTTTATGAGGAGGGCTGATCAGTCATGCCAAATGCTGCTGAGGGGACAAGAAGCAGAAAAGTCCTGGAACCTTCCTATCATATACTAAAGGGTCAAGACACAGATCCAGCCACCTACTCCTGCTGAAATCTGTTTTAAAAACAGCAAGATGCACAAAAGGACAGTGGACAGTATAGTTGGGAGAATCACGGAGTCTCCTCTTAGCTTGTTTATAATAACATAGCCATGCTATATTTTCTCAAGATAAAAGAACAATGTCTTGTCCATTACCACGCCTGAATGGAAGCTGAGAAACTGTGGACACTTACTCCAGAGAAGAGCGAGCCTCAGGAAGCTCTGGCTCACTAATGACTGTTCCACCATGATTTCTCCTGTCCCTTTTGACCACTGCCATGGCTCTTGTCGCATCACTTCAATTCCCAGGACAGTGCCGTTTGCTAGTAGATTCTGCTGTAGCAGCAAAAGCTTCCTGGCTGGCTATATAAAACACAATGTGGGAAAGAGTTAATTGGCAAACACAGTGACTATATTTGCAACCCAAGAAGGCCTGCTGTGACTTGCTATCTGCAGAGCTAAGCAGCTTGCTGTACAAGTGATATTCGAAGCTTACTGCTGTTAATGCCAACGGGGCCACTTAACACCTCCCTGTAAATGGTCTCAAGATTAATATCTTGCCATTTAGGTTATGTTCTTTTTTTTTTTCCTCCTTAGGATGAGAAATTTTCTTCATCTTTTGCCTAAGAGAAGGTCAGACTTGGCAAATCCCTGGAGTGAGAGGCCCAATGGAAAGTTACAGTATAACTACACTTCGTGCAGCATGAATCACAGAGCTGGAAAATTACTCAGCAGTGAGGAAAATATGTGGCCTGTGGAATCCGAGACCCGCATTCATATCTGTAGACATGAGTTTAACCTAATTTAGTAGTTCTCAACCTTTCTAATGTGGCAACCCTTTAATACAGTTCCTCATATGGTGGTGACCCCCAACCATAAAGTTATTTTGTTGCTATTTCCTAACTGTAATTTTTCTATTGCTATGAATTGTAATGTAATATAAATGTATGTGATGGTCTTAGGTCACGCCCATTGCTTGCAAGGGTGTAATGACCCAAAGGTTGAGAACTGCTGACATAACATCTCAGCATTAATGTTCCTTTATTTATTGAGAAAGAGGGCACAACAACTCGTTATCACTTTTGTTGATGGGCAACTCATTCTAACCAGGCTTCCTCCCTTTCCCACTTACTGAAGAGTCATGGCTTCAGTTGTGCATTCCTCATGATTGTTCCACCCCTTCCTTCTGTCATGTTCTTTCCTTAGTACTTTCTGACATCCTGCATGCCTAAGGGTTCCTTCTGTTTTCTTCTTGCTCAGTTCTCCATAATAGCTTCTCTTTAAATGATCGGAGAAGGAGGAGGCAAGGTGTCTTCCTGCTTTTTCTTACACACTCTCTAGTTGATAGCCATTATCATCTCATTAAGCACCATGAATGTGCTGACAACTCTCAGATTCATTTCTGTAGCCTACATGTGTCCTTTGAGATATGGTGTGCTTTACTCACCTGCCCAGCTGGCATTTGCACTGGGGTGCTCTTTAATCAACATGTATCTTATGTCAACATACTTATGAGTCATGAACACCTCCTTAAGAATCTAGTTTCCCATGTTTACCACTTCTAAATCAAGTGTACCACAAGGACAGATCCTCATGACCTGATGTCATGAAGCTTCATACTCTCTTTCTCACTTTCTCTTTCTCTCTTCCATGCTCTCTATCTTCTTGCTCTCATATGAACTCTAATTCATAAGAACCTATTCAGTTCATTGATTTCTCAATAGTTTATGACCAGTTCTTGGGTGTTGGATTTTTCATTGACATTCTAGGGCCACTCTCCATCCTTCTCCATACTTGACTATTCCTTGGCTGACTTGGCATCTTCAGTTACCTAGCTGATGTGCTTCTGCTGTGAAAATGGAGAGAAGAAAAGGCTAGGGTTAAAGGATATTATCCATAGTCTTCTTGCTTTGAGGATTACTATACACTGCAGTAGTCATCAAGGTACTGAACAGTCTTCTTGTGGCTTCTGTGTATCCTGACTTGAATAGAGTCTGTATTAAATGTTCCTAAACTATTCTTACTTCAAAAGTGTCTTAAGGTTTCTATTGCTGTAAAGAAACACTATGACCAGGGCAACTATTATAAGGAACCATTTTATTACAGCTAGCTTCTAGTTCAGAGGTCTAGTGCATTATCAGTATGTCAGGAAGCATGATGACATGCAAGAAGACATGGTGCTGACAGTTCTACATCCAGATCAGCTAGCAGCAGGAACAGAGAGTGACCCTGGGCCTGGCTTGAGCATCTGAAACCTCAAAGCCCATTTGGAATGACAATACTTCCTCCAAGAAGTTCACACCTACTTCAAAAAGTACCACTCCCTGAGGGCATATGAGGGTAATTTTCATTCAAACCTCCACAAAAATGTATTTTTAAACTGGCTTGAGTTCAAGCCTTCTTATATCTTTATTTGGATCAACATAGACACACAAACACAGACACAGTCATGTATATACATGTGTACATGTACCTACAGAGATGTAGAAAGACAGTATCTCTACATATCTCTATCTGTATCTATCTATCTAGCTAATCTATATATCATCTATATGTTTATGTGTCTATCTGTTTCTCTGTCTATTGATGGGGGAAATACAGAGAATAAAAACAATTCTCCTATCTGTTTTGAACCTATTGGACTAACCAAATACAGTCTTTCTGAATCAGGGATTATTATAATGCATTCACTGTATTACTAGGCTAACAGGAATTCATAAACATCTAGTTTTTTTTTTTCAAAACTTCTTACCAAGGGATCAAATCCTCCTCTGGTTTGCCTCCTACTAATTTCTCCAAACATATCTGCCTTTCTTCTGTAGCTTTTTCTTGCACCTCCCCCCCCCCCCGCAGGCAGATACTACCAAATTCTCTAAAGCAATGTTGTATAATTATTTTTTTCATGGACTGGATACAAACTTTGCTGTCATGAATCAGAACTACTGAGAATGTGACACAGAATCTTAGGAGGACCGAGGTAATGGGTCAATGAGTTTTCAGGCTGCTCAGGCCTGAGAACCTAAATTATGATCTTCAACACCTCTATAAAATCTGGATGAGGTTGCACATTTTCATAACTCCAATGCTAGGGGCCAGTAGGTAGAGCAAAGGGGAAGGATCCCCAGAGATTGCTACAAGCCCTAGGTTCAGGGTAATATGGCAGCCTTTTTTGTTTCTCCTAGAGACAAGGGGCAAATTACTTTCTCTGATGAACAGTCATCTCTATTTCATTGTGGAAACACCTACAGAGCCATGGAAATGGAATTTAACCATAACGGCCTCACCCAAGAGGGAAATAGGAAGTGAATGGGGCTTCCTCTTCCCTTCCCTTCCCTTCTCTTTATAATTACTTCTTACAGATAAAGCTATAGCAAAGTATGATTACAGGCCTGTAACAATTGCTCTTGTTCCTAGGCTATGAGTTTTTTATTAATTAGAATCTATCAGGACTGTATGATATGGAAGAATTAGAACTAGCCTTAGTTCAAAGATCACCTATCTAGATTTGTGACTCACAAAAAAACATAAGAATCATTGACCATTGCTTTCCCACAGCCTAAAGAGTAGGAACATTTGCTTCAATAAAGTTTGAAGATCTAGTGGATATGAACACTTTGTAATAGAACACTTGAAATCAAAACATTGGTTTCCTTCTTCCATACTTAACAATGAGTAGAATGTGACACTCCAAGCAGTGTCAATGGATGCCATTGGACAAAATAGTGATTATGCTTACTGGGGGCCACCAAGTGTTGGTGAGCTGTCAAACTGTCCTGAGAACCAATGACCAACAATTCCATAACCTTTAGTCTTAAGTAACCTCTGACTTACCAGTTAAAATTAGTGCTTCTGTATGTCTTTGAACTATAAGAATTTATATAAATTTGGCCCAAGAATACCAGAAGTACGTTATGAGTCACTTTAGAGCCCAAGTTTCTGGCTTTGACAGGAGCCTTTCCAGTCCAATTACATGGTAGAGTTTATTTTTAAGATTCACTTGTATAAGGGCTTGGAGTCCATCTCCAATACCATATTTTATTCCTTGGACTATCCTTTCCAGGTGCTAGGATTCCATTCCATTTATGAATTACTCCAGACTGTGATTTTTGTTTACATTTAATAGCTATCTCTTTCTTTTTCTTGGTATAAAACTAATGGTTAATATTAAGTCAGTATTTATATGATCTATACTAACCCTTTCAGCAACCTTGTGACCATGTACAGTATTTCTACTTTGTAACAGAGTATGGAAGCTTATAGATGTCAAATAAGCAGGGTCATTAATGTCAGTAGTTGTTCATCTAGGTTTATATAACTTATTCTGAAATATATGTCTTAAATATATGATCCAGCATCTGATTATTTATACAAGATTATTTATGACTACCTTACCTGTTTCCTGT
Source organism: Montemys delectorum (assembly GCA_019843815.1). Classification (NCBI taxonomy): domain Eukaryota; kingdom Metazoa; phylum Chordata; class Mammalia; order Rodentia; family Muridae; genus Montemys; species Montemys delectorum. Next base: position 21,961 of record JADRCD010238635.1, read on the forward strand.
GCATTCAGGAGTAAACAGTCTTCTTTTTTCTGTATGTTGAGTTCATCCCTTGAGAATGGAGCAGACTTATGATCATTCAATACTGCACAAAGATGCAACAGCTGATGACGTGACATCTATCATTGAAATCAAAGTATCTTGAACTCAGGGATTCTATAGCAATGTTTTCTTCAACATAAATCTTTCATATAAATCTCTCCAAATAGCACTATTGCTAGCTCTGTCCCTTAAGATTTGGAATTCTTTCCTCACATTTCCATGTTTTTCAAGGTTATATGAGATATGGTTATATCTCCTATATTCAGAATGCTTTGATGATTCTACATCCCAAATCTTTAGCACACATTCTACTAACTGACTGAGCAAAGCTGGATAAGAGATCACGAGGTTTTTCTTAAGAAATACAACTGAAATTGTTTTCAATAGACTGGTGTATTTGTTATAACCACTGATGAGTTGAAGTTTCCAGAGGAAAATATTTAAGGACTTACTATGGAAACTCTTTCATCAACATAAGCTGCTTTCAGTATTCTCCTACCATAGCTTGTAGATGACCAACCAGGCATCTCCTGCAACTAACATACTAGGAAAAACAACTGCCTATGGATCAGAATTGTACACCAACTTTATTGGTAAGTAAAAGCTCACAGACTACTGAGAGCTCCTTTACCTCTCACTGGGAAGTTGAGATCTTCATCTGTCAAAATAGGGATTGATGAGGAGGAAACAAGAGATAATAATTCTGAGGATGAGGAAGATGAGAACATATATTTTATTTCAAGAGCATCAAGTGTTGGTTATCAAAGAGACATGGTACATGTTGCTAGAGGACTCACCACTTACTGGAGTACCCTGAGTTTCAATAATCATACATCAATATGTAGATAATCTTTCTAATACCAACAGAATCTCATTTAGTTTTTCACCCTTCTGGGCACTCTGCAAATGTTTTACATACATTAACCAGCTCAGTTCTACAGGGAACCTCTGAGATGCACAGAGTAAAGTATTATCACTTCATTTTATTATACAGGGAGCTGAAGCACACAGATGAACTTATCCAGAATTTCTGAGCTTGTAAGTGGCAACTCAAGATTGGACTTCAGGCTCCTTACTGGGACTCTCACCCCATTATTCTGACAGTGACATGGAAATAATTTAGGACTCTATAAAGAAATGTGTTAGAGAATTGTAGTGTACTTTGAAGTATTAGAAGTCCTATCTAAAGAGACAAGATTTAAGGTCAAATGCAAAGAGTGAGAACCCAATAGAAAAGGAATAAGAAAGTTAGGAACAAGTACCTTGATGTAGCTATGAGCAGCAGTTCAGGTGGTTAGAAGCTGGAAATGAAGACCAAGGGGAAGTTGGAATTGTCAGCATGGATCAGACCAGGCAGCATGGTAGGAAATCATGAGCTATGAGCTGTATCTTAGGAGCAGGGACATCACTGAAGATCTGAAACAGGGCAATGACCATGATGACTTTCTGAGTACTTGAAAAATGTTAACAATTATATTCTTCAGAACTTCCTCTGCTCTAGATTGAGCTTTGCAGGGATATCATTAGTGGTATGCTGATATTGCAGGATTTACCCTGAGGCTAACCTGTTTCATTCACCTTAATTTTAATCATAACACTTCCATAATGTTTCCAAGGACTGTACCATGTATCTGATAACATTCTCTAATATTTCACCTGCTTCAACTCTGTCCATTATTTTCAGTCAAACCCCATTGATAGTCATTCCCATATTGCCCATTCACTTTTATCTGCTCTAATTCTTCCCTAATCTTTCCAGTCTAGTTGGTTCATCTATGTGAATAATTATTGGTGGGCCAAATTTGACTTGTGAAAACATGAGCTTTTGATTTGCACTTGAACTTCAACTTCCCTTAGATTTTCATTTCTTAATGGCAGACTCGTTCTGCTAAATGATGAGATGATGTAAATGATGGTCTAATTTCTCTTAGAGCAACCTGCCAACCACTCCTACTGACTTTACTTCCAGAACATATCCTCCTCCTGTTCCTAGCACAAATGACCAGCATCTCAGCTTACCACCATAAAAATCTCCTGATGATTGACGAGGCTTCCCAATCTCTCCATTATCATTCAGACTCAAAATGAAGGGCAGCTTCTCTAAAACTATTATCTGTTACATCCTGCTTTGTAGCATCCATTGGTCTATGGTTCATCTATAGCCATGGCTATGTTACAGTGCCAAAGATGGATGATGGCAGCAGATAGTGCATATCACACCAGTAGAAAGAAATTATTATAAGGTTCTCTGCAGAAAAATGTGATTCAGGCTCTATATAACCTTCATGGTCTCCCTCAAACAAAACAGACACACACAACCACACAACCACATGTACACACTCCTCACACATGCCAGTCCCATTCACCTATGTTCTTATATTCCCTCCTATCTTATTCTCTCCTGGTTTCTAAACAACTTATGGACTCTTTAAATAAATATCTTCCATGTCTGGGTATTTTTCCTGCTCTTTCTGTTTCCTGTATGTCCCTTTGCTTATCCATAGTTCCCAATTTTTTTTCATGCCACATCTTTTATACCATCTAGCATGAAAATTCTTCCCATCTTTCTCTAGACTAAAAATTCTCTTACACTTTTGTCTTGATGCTAAGTTTTCTTCTCATTTCTCATTCCACTGATAGTTAATCTTTGAGGTAGTTACTAGTACCCTGATCCCCCTACTAGAATGTAAGTAGCATTATAGTGAGGGCATTATTTAACTCATTGATCTCAAAAAGGGCAAGTTATGTCATAAATATGCAACAGTAAATTTTTATGCAAATGATGATAAGTGACTAATTCATGGACTTCAGAGCACAACACCATACACCATACACCCAGGAACATTTCAGCTATGTGCACAGGCACATACCCAGCACTCTCATATAGACTGAACTCATCTAAGCAACTTCAGTAGGAAATGTCCCTGTTTCTCTCCCTTCTTACTGTGCAAAGATAAGGATAATCCTGAAACAATGTTCTGGGAATGCTGTTATGTAGAGGAGCAGGAAGGTGGCTGTCTCTGGAGTACTAATCAGAGATTATTCTGGAGGTATGAGCTACTTCTTGCCTCCAGTGGCTATTGAGAAACACACTGTCTCTTTAAAATAGCTCCTGCCATTCAGATTCTAATAATAAGCCAGAGTTAGGCAATTTTTCCCACAAATACTAAGTTCAGGCTCCTTCCAGAAATCAGCTTCTGCCACAATGGGTATCCTGTTTACTGTGTCCTTTTAACACCAGAGTCCTGACTGGAAGACATTAGAGTCATATTCAAGTCCAAAGCCTGTGTGGGTGTGGCATTTTAAATTCTGCTTAAATACTATATACTTAGGTACATCTCAACATCCCATTTAGAATTATGCCTTTCCTATACAGTAAAGTATACACAGCATAGATCATTTAAACTCTTTCTACTGCATAGTTCAGTGGCAAATACACTTCTGTGAAATCAATATCACTGTTCATCTTTATAACTTCATCTTGTGGGACTGGAGCTCTCAATAGCTAAACAGTACCTCTCCATCCTGACTGTCCTTAGCTCCTGGAAACATACTTTTCTGTCACCATGAATTTCACAATTCCAGGGCACTATATAATGTGGATAGAACCATAGAGTATTTGCTCTTTCTTGATTTTATTACTTCCCTAAGCAGTAGATTTAAGGGTTATGGATATGCCAACCTATTCAGTATCTCTTCCTTCATAAGGCTGAATAAAATCCTGTTGTGCACACTGAGACATTTTATTTATATATGCACTCCCTGACAAACACTTGAATGACTTCCAGTGATTAAAAAGAGTGTCATGAACATATGGACACAACTATTTCTTTAAGATCCTGCTTTGAATTCTTAGAGAGTTTGCATTTCAGAAGTAGAGTTAGAAAACTATGTCATTATTCGCTGTGTTTAAGGTTTGGATGTACCTTTATGCTTTCTTAACTGTCCTTTCATGAAATATCACTTTAGTAGTATTTTAAAATCCAGATTTAAAAATTGGCTTCAGAAAATATAACAAAATAGCTGCCCTTTCACCTGGTTCCAAATCTCCTTAGTCACTGACTTCCTTGGTTGTTCAAATGGCCCCTTTGCCATTGTAATAAGGTACAGGTATTCTATCCTTTTTTCCTGTGTTTTGTTCCCTGAGTGAGTCAACTGAGGAAACTAAGAAGGACACAAAACAATGTGAGGATTTTTGTATTTCTTCCTTCCCTGTTCTCTTTAGGTGACCGACTCATCTCCTTCACCAAATGGGAGGATGGAGATCTAACGCTATTTCCTTGCAAACCACATGAGACCTCATGAGCCTCTGAATGGGCTTAAGAAGACCCCGACAATGTTAAAGACACAGAATCATACTGTAATGTTGTCTTGAAGTTTAGTTGCAGCAATGTGTACGTGGAGGTCTGTGCTTTGAGTTCAAAGAGAGCCCTGGGCATCACAGTTAAGGTGGCAGCAGCTCCTCTAATGTGCTCTGCTCACAGTCTACTTAGTATGATCTTGGCCAAGGTACTTAACTCTTTGGTATCAGGTGATTCCTTCTATTACTATATTGTGTTTTTTTTTTTTAATAGCAGTGACTAAAAAGAAAATAGATTTTGTACTTCAGAATCTCAACAATCAGGAATGGTAGTGAAGGTTTTTGCTTTAAACAGGGAAAGGAAGTAAGAATATCAATGACTTGCCTTCACTCCCTCCCCTCGTTGAAACACAAAGGGCTTTGATAGTCATCTTTTGCCAACACACTGCTCAATAGAACATAGTGAGAGTCAGTCAAATAGATAGCTTGCTATTCATATTTAAGTGTATTATGTTTGATCTAGGCTCCCAAGACCTCATTCTGGAGGCCACTTTGCATATGAGGTGACTTCCTAAATGTACCTCATGAGTACAGTTGTTTATCAGATGCAGTAAAGATACAATACATCCATCACCATTCTCAAGGCCATGATAAAGCTTTTTTATGACTTGCTTAGTTTATAACTTTACATGTAGATCAGTATGTTAGAGATAGAAAGACTGAGGCTTATAGAGGCCATGAGGGTTTAACCCAAAGCACTTGGTCACTATATGGAGCACATAGTATGGGCCTGTCAAGTTAGACCAGAAGTTGATAAGTAGAATTTCCTCTATTCCAGAGAATGTTAATGGCAGGAGATGCATCCTCTTCTCTGTTGATAATAACCTAATGGCATCTCTTGTAATGCCTAAATTGGGTGCACATCACTAGCCTTAATCCCATTAAAGGCCTAAGGTCCATGGGTTAGACCTTTACCCACTCTAGACATTTAGACAGTTCTTCAGAACACCCCAGAAATGAAAATGAGTTGATTAAATGTTCCTAGCTAAGAAACAATTCATTTGGTCTAAGATTTGGTCTTTGAGATTGGATTTTCTATGAATTTTATTAGTTCCCAAGGGGGAGGGAGGTTGTCCTTTTAATTCCATAGGTGCATTTTTTTTTATTTTCTACTTTCTTCCTCAGGGTTCTCTGTAGAGGATTTGCTACAGTTAATTCATAAGAATATATTGATTGTAAGTGCAACATTCTGGAATACACTTGTGAGTTTAGGCTAAGAGGTTCTACTGAAATCAAAGCCTGCCTCATGACAGCAAAAGATAGAAAGTGACCAATGACTTATACTCTAGATAAGAAATTAAATGAAGACAAGAACCAGATCAAAATGACCAGATATCAGATACCAACAGTATACCAAAATCTTGACTACACAATGTAATCTGTGTAATGTTGGGCTAGCTTTCCAACATCTCAGATCTTAACTTCCTCAGCTTTAAATGTCATTAATGGCTTCTTCAAAGTGTAGAATCCAAAAGATCTAATGTCCACCAAGTATATCTCTTAAATTCTGCCACATAGCAGGCAATATAGAAATGGTTGCTCATGGAGTTGTTGCTGTTTTTAGTCTTCCCAGGTCAAACCACCCACCCTGTGACAAGGATCCAGTAGAATTCTGGATTTCAAAATCATGAATCATGACTAGTTGCACAGCTCTTGTTCATTGGGTAATGGAACAGTGTTTCTGTTTAGAAGTAGCATATGAAAACGAGACCAAGTAATGGCTTTGTGGTAAGGGAGAGTTGTAGGAAAAATTAAGCCAGATGAGGGGCAGAGCTTACAAATCTTGCACTGTGTTCAGTTTAATGCTCGCATTCTATCTTCATTAATGTCTGTGTATGCCTCCACAATAAATTGGGACTTTGCTATGTGAGAAAATGAAGATTTATACAAAACTAAATGGAACAAATGGTGAATAATTGATTTAGCTGACCTGACAACTCCCACTTGTAAATAACACAGAATGTTTTATTCGGGCAGTAATTTAGTTTCCTGGGCATCTTAACCCCTCCTAGAAATTTACTACAATGCTCTCATGATTTTTACTTTTCCCATGGAGATAAGTGAGTTTAGACCATGAACTCTATTCTGCCATATAAGCTTTGCCTGATCTGTATCTGGCATGGCTCACATTCAATATTCTATGAGAATGTAAGGAGCATTCATTTGCTTTTTGATTTAAGAATACAGTGGGACCTCCATTTAACAAAACTTTACACACACATACACAAAGAATTATTGTATTTACCAGTTTTAAAATACAGTCTTTAGGAATAGAAAAGTAAAATAATGTACAATAATCCACATTGTGTTAAGTACTTTTTAAGGACTTTGATACAGTAAATCTTAGAACATATTACTACTATTACTACTGTACCAACATTTATTTCAAAGACAGATATATATATATATACATATATATATATACATATATATATATATATATATACACACACACACACACACACACACATGCATGCCTCTGTTTGTCCGTTTTTCTATACATGTATATAAGTCTGCTTGGACATTTCTGAGTATTTGTCAAACACACTGTTGCTGAGCAACAAGAAAGGCATTTTAGAAGGCATCTTAGTGACATCCCAGAGTCATGGACAATTAGTATTGAAAGCATCTTTCAGAAAGCCTCCTAGTTAACCTTTTGATTGTAGGTTCAATTCCATTCAATTGAGTATGCAGTGTTTCCTCAGGCAGGGCTTGAGATGGAATTAGGTACAGGGTGTGTGTGTAGAAGAAAAAGAGAAAAGCATCTGGCATGAAAGATTTCATGTGCCATGGAAGAGACACTGGGCTCATGGGAACAGGTTAAAAGGAGATATTCATGGTTTTATCCTGGCCTATACGTGTGTGTGTGTGTGTGTGTGTGTGTGTGTGTGTGTGTGAGAGAGAGAGAGAGAGAGAGAGAGAGAGAGAGAGAGAGAGAGAGAGGGAATAAATATTCATATGTATGGGGGTTCATGCATATGCACGTTGTCTGAAAATTGGAGGTCAGCCTTAGGTATCATTCTTCAGGAAATATCCACTATTATTTTTGAGATAGGGTCTTTTATGGGAACCTGAAGCCTGCCTGTTTGGGTAGGCTAACTATCCCGTGATAGTACAGGGATCAAATAAATACACCAGCACTTCTGGCTTTATATGTGAGTACTGGGGATAGAAATTAGGTCCTTGCTTATGCAAGATGCACTTCACCAACTGAGCTATCATTGCAACACACAACTCACCGTTTTCAATGTTCATGTCTCTTCATTTTAATAATTCAACAAAAATATATTTACAACATCTTTTCCTTGGAAAAATCCCTAAGGACAGTTCTGGGATTGTTCAATGCAATAGAGATGATCTCTGACATTATAGTAGACTTAAGGTCTAAGACGCTGGGCAAGTGGTACACTAGATAAAGTACAGGATGCAAACGTGTACAAAATTAAAAGTCTTCATTGCTTTTGCAATATGTTTAGCAAAATCTCATGAATTTGTATAGCCTTTGGTATGGAAACATCCAAGCAGACTTATTTACATATACAGAAACACAGACAGACAGATAAACACATACATACGTGTCTGTGTGTATGAAATACCTATCTGTATGGGGTAGGTATGGTGGCTATCTTCAATCCCAGTGCTCAAAAGACAGATATTAAATTGCCAGGGCAAGCCAAGTAGTTATACTAGGGAGAATTAGCAAATTAGGGTTTAGTGAAAGACCATGTTTCAATAAAGTAGAGTGTTGAAGATATTCAATACCAACTGTAAGTAAGCACTGTATGTAATCACACTGTTATACTCAGTTTTCCCTCCTGAAAAACAGTGAGTGACTCTGTCTGTCTCACTGGGGTATTTATCATAGATTAGGTATATAGTATACCATATGCAAAGTTCTTAATAAGTATAAATCGTACCAACATAGTCTTCCCAGAAGAACATGGGACTCACTCTCACAAGATCCTTTCTTAGTGTGTTAAACTCAGCTCTCACAGATAGAAAATGGCAAAGCTGGATCTTGGCTCTAGTAAGATATCAGTGATGATTTTCTGTTCATGAGACTGTCTTCCTGGGTAAAGTGCATAACTCCTTAACAGCATGGGTATATGAGCCTCTCCCTAACAGACTCTTAATGGATGATTGCTGTTATATCAACTGCCAAATGAGGAGGAATAATTAATACAAAGCTATTTTACAGAAAAACTAGAGTTTCCATTCAAGTTGTAGTCATGATCACACAGAGTTTGAGATATATCGTTTCAAAAAATGTAATGTTAGGAGTATCTGGAATGGCTGACTTCTTACCTTTTGTGTACTCACTAACTTGCATCTATCAGGTCTCTGTATGCTCTCTTGCATAAACAATAATGACTCTTTGATAGAAAACCCAGATACTGAAAAGTGCGATGGCATCTGGATTGCTACCTGAGCTGTTATTTGTTGACAATTATTATGGTACTTTACATATTTTAATCCTATTTTCCTAATAACTTGCAAGTCAGTTATCATTAGGTTCATGTCTAAATTTAGGAATGAGAACTTGGAGAACCAAAACACCTGGCCCATAGATTTTAAGTGCACGTTCAGATTGCAATCAATGTTTGTTCAAATCTAATGCTTAACAGTTTTCATTTCCATTCTGCCTGCACAGAGTAGAAGTGAGTGACAGCAACAGGAGAAACAGGACAGGGGAACTTGGTCCTGTATGCATATATTTGAGCATGTGTGTGCATGTACAATATGCATATGTGTGTATATGTGCATGTGTGTGCCCTGTACCTGTGTGTATATGTGTACTGTGATTTATGATCTTAGACACATTTAAGAGAGCTTGCTCCACAAATGAGCCAAATATTTTTTTTTATATAAGGAACCATGACCTTATGCCAAATGTTTGGAAACTCTTCTCTTGCATATTTAATGCGGTTGCTGTGAGGTTTTTAAAAGTTTATGTTGTGGAAAAGTTCAAATCCGAAGTAAAATGGTGGTGAATGATCTTAATGCTGCAGTTTGTCACTCTTCTCTTCTTACAAACATTTGCTAGAGTTTTTATGGACATAAAGAAAATTGTACTTATTTATCCCACAGGGGTTTGACATAGGTACTGAACACTGGAGTCTTCATTTGGGTCTGACAGCTTCATTTAAATATGGCACACCATATGCATGGTGTGCTTACTTTCTTCCCTTCACTTACCAGGTGAGTAAGAGAAGGAGGGAGTACTTAAAAAAAAATCAGCAACTTCCATTCATACAGAACAGAAACATTCTGATTGGTTCAAGTCATCATAGCTCTAAAGCAGTCATCTGACTTTTTTGTCATTCAGGAGATAATCTGGTAAGATATAGCAAAGGAAATCTCACCAGAGCTCACTAACTGATGCGGCAGAATCAGGACTTTGAGCTTATCCTCTGGTACCAAAAAGAATGTTGCTTCCTACAGTGCTCCCTGCCCTTCACTGTGGAGTGGGAAACGCTCAGAATTGTTGGGCAGCGAAAATTAATACAAATGACCATTTAAGTGGTACTGATTAGCACAAATGGATGCTTACTTTGATGCTGTTGACTTTTATCTATGGCCTCCCATGATCACTTGACCAAAAAAAAAAAATTCGAACTTCCACTCATATCTATTACAATCTATGGATTTTTGCTACAAAAGTTAACAAAACCATTTTTAAAATACTAGGAATAAATAGATTTTCTTTAAAATTTGTTGACTATATTCTCTGTTCAGGGAGTTTTTCATCATGGCAGATAAAAGGTTGGCAGGTAGATGATTATTTCAGAATAATGATGTTTGTGTTTCCTGAGAGAATTGATGCTTACTCTTAAGGGGAGTGTGGATGATAGCCATCCACTAGGTGGAGATCTTTATTTTTTTCAATTAATTAGGCTTATTTAATAATATGTTGGCCTGTGCTACATTATAATCACATTTATATTTTAAAGGAATTTAATTTATTCTTTGTTAATTTCATTAAAAAATCACAATGTGTTTTGATCATATCCACACCCTGCTCCCCCTACTTATTCCAGACAATTTTCCTTTCTCAATTTCATTATTATTTCCCTTTCCTCCTCCTTCTCTACTTCTACTTCTGCTTCCCCTAGCTCTTCCTCTTCCTCTTCCTCTTCCTTCCCCTTCCTCTTGTTCCCCTTTCTCTTTTTCCTCTTCTCCTCTTTTTGTCCTTCTGTTTGTATGCTCAACCCTAGCTCAGGTGGAATATGAACATTGGGTTTCAAATGCTATGTGGACAAGCACTAGAAATGCATGAATAAACAACTAAATCCTGACTGAGGTAAGGAGTATGTGAAATGCATTAAAACGTATATGGTGGTTTTGATGAGAGAAGATTTCCAGAGGCTTACGTCTTGGAACACCTGATTCCCAGGTGATGGCTGTCTTTTGGGAGGTGGTAGAACATATGTGAGGTGGAATCTTGATGAAGGAAGTAGGCAGGCTCTGACTGTTTATGCTTTCATCCCACTTCATGTTCATGCTTTTAAGCCTGTGAGCTCTCAGGTATTCTGTGTTTTGCCTTGGTTGTGGTGTTTTATCCCAAAAGAAAAGTAATGAGTACACAGGGAAAAGAAGGTAATATTTAGAAGCAACCAATGGTGAAAATGTCAAACTATGAGGAGAAAAAATGTTTGCAGGAGAAATTGAAACTTGATTGTGATGAGGCTTGGACTTTAGAGGGTAGACTGTTCTGTGAGTATTAGGGAATGTAGAGGCATGCTGTGAGCAGCTTAAAGAGTGAGCCATACTTTATTGGTGTCAATTTGGATAATACATGGATGAGGATGAAAACAAAGAGACCTATTTGCAGATGAATGCAGACATATGGTCCAGGGCAGAGATCCCCAGGACAGGGACAGGAGAGAAAGGAGAATGCACAACATCCTCCCCACATCCACAAGAAAGATGAATTTAATTTGTGGGAATGATTACAAGAAGCTTAAATGGATAAATTCTTCAAAAGCCATGCCAGACCCTCTGTGTCTTCTGGAGAAGAGATGAAACAGGGATGCCTTCTTACTCATTTATCCATTATTTGTTTATTTATTTATACATTTTAAATTTTATAGAAACTTGTCCTCACGATACCCACCTGAGGCTACGAAAGACAAAGCCTCCTGCTGTCTCTTGTCTTTAGGAAATTAATATTATAAATAGCTCAAAGTCATCTTTGCATCTATTTTCAATATTCACACAAAGTATGAGTATACAAACAGAGTGTGTATATTCACAAAGTGTGTCTATACACAAAATATGACTCAGTTGCACACTGCCTGCCTAGTACGTATGTGTGCAGTTTTAAGTATAAACTCTATAAATTACACACATATACAATGTTTTTACCTTCTGAGTTCCCAGGTATTAGACTCATTAGCAAAGGGGGTGACCAGGATACTTTATCTAACATTATATATGTGTGTGGGTGTGCCTGTGTATGTATGTGTGTAAGGAAGTGGGATGGTGCTTTTTATTAGAAACATCAAATTTATGTGCCAACATTTTCTTTCATTTCCTTAACTTACTAAATCTCTCACTTTTATAAATGAACCAGGATATCCCTCAAGGTAGCAGAAAGAAGCTCTCTGTGTCAAATGGTGAGCTATATTCCCTGAAATCCTGCATCGTCCTGTAGTTTGTATTTCACCTGCACGTTATTTTTGTCCCTGGAACCAACATGCAGATGAAAAATAGATATTCTAAGTCAGAAACTAGCTCAAAGTCATGAAATAATCTGTTAGATTCTCTGGAGCCAGATGCCCATGGCACTTTGGGAGGGTGCTTGTCCTATGTCACAGGTAGGTGCTGGCAGAGAGGACCAGTGTAGCTTCCTGAGTGAGAAGGAACATCAGAACAACCACTTTTGGAACTGATGGTCAAAGCCCGGCTTCATTATGTTGGCCTTCTAGTAAACAAAGCCTCCTTTGCCACAGGCCAGGGCAGGGTTAAAGGCATGCTACATGTACCCCAGCCTCTCAGGGAGGAAGTGCCCTTCCATCAAATGTATCTCTCTTCCTGTAGTGGGACAGAGGGTACCCCCACCCCTTCCAATAGGCGACCTCATTGACTCTATAAGCATCGCTGGAGACCTAGTCTTCCTTACTCTGTCATACACATCTTCCAGGCCCTGAGAAATAAAAAAGCCAGGAAAAAGGGGGTGCAGTGGGGTGGAGGAGTCTAATTTCCCATGAAATGCTAAGTAGGAGACACTGGTGACCTTTATCTTTAGTTATTTCCAGACCTGTCTAATCTTTAAAGCCATCCAGAGTGCTTAATCCAATACAGATCACTGATTCCAAACATAACTTTCTGTGGAGTGCTCCAGAGAAGAACTAGTATTTTACAACTATATTATTTTAAGGGCTGGGTTGGTAGCTCAATTGCAGACTGCTTGCCTAGTATATGTGTATGTGTGCATTTTCTATGTATAAAATTTATAAATCACACACATATCTAATGTTTTTACCTTCTGAGTTCTCAGTTATTAGACTCATTAGCAAAGGTGGTGACCAGGGCACTTTGTTACCAATATTATATTTTCAGTAAGAAAACTGAAGTCCAGAAATATGTTCCAGCTTGCCTGAAGTCATTCGACAAAGACCTTGTGCTTTCGCTGGGACCACTCCAAGTTTCCCAGGTCCCAGGTTAAAAATCTTCCTCCAAATGTATAAACACACTCCGTTTAAGAAGGAAGACTTATTTTTCTTTGTCAACGTGCCACTGGGAAAGGATTTAAGAAGAAGCACACTGCAGACAATTGCTCAGTCTTTCCTGGTGTGGAACAGAAGTGGCAATTTTTTTTTCTTTTTCTTTTTTCTTTTTGGTTTGTGTGATGGGGGCAGAAAGAGTGGGTAACCAGAGCTGTTGGATACACTGGGACTAGAGGTTCTCTGGGCTTCTTGTACTTTAAAAGCTGGTGAATGGAGAAAGCTCAGAGGTGGAGGCCGTTTTCAGTCATCTCAGCATGTGAAAGATATTTAGAGGTTGAATGATTTTCAGCCCTTCCAGACTTGGGAATTAAAGGTAAATACGGTGCAGAAAATGCTTTGCACTAGCTTTAAAGGCTTTTGTTAAACACTTCCCAAGGGGGAACTGTGGGTCACTAAAAGGTTGTGTCTCACTAATGCCCCTCATTGGTTGTGGGTGTGCAGGTCCCTCTGAAGTGGCAATCAGTAGGAGTGACCACTGCCCTTTTGCTGCAATTATCAATGGTCTGGCAATTTCCCTCCATTTTAATCAATTTGCTTTCTGAATGGGCCTTTTCTTTGTTTTAAACAAAAGAGCTAAGTGTTCTCAGGCATCCTCCTCCTTGGAAGCTCCTGTTTTCCTTAGGAAACCCTTTGGAGACCTTCCCCACATTTAAGCTCTGCAGAAAACCAGCATCTCTTTTCATTAAAGAGAGATTCATTCTGTCTGACATTCCAACCCAGTGCAATATGATTAGTGTTCTGAGTATCAGAGGGCACTGGGCAGGGGGTCAGAAACACAGTGGAGATGGGGAAAATATGGTAACATAGCAAAGGCTGTTGGTATACGTGAGGTCTGCCATTCTAGCACAAGCTTCAGTTGTATTTACTGTCTGATATTCTAATTTAGCTGGAGCCCTATGTTTACATTAGCTAAATCTCTCAATACTGGGATTATATATGAAAGGAACATGAACAGTGCCAAAATCTAGTAAAGAATGTTGATGGGAGGAAGTTAGCAGTAATTTCAATGGTACCACTTTCATTCATAAGATTTTTAGTGCTGTCTGTTCAACTGTATAGAGTCAAGAGTTTAGTAGAGATCTATTGAATACAATACACACTCTGTATCGAATGCATATTACCAGCATTATGATGGGAATATTGAGATTAAGAAATCTGATTAAAAGGAATGATTGTAGGCATGCAGATCATTGTAACAAGATGTGATCAGTGGGATCAAATTGACCCCAGGTGTTTGTGTTTTCCCCACCATCTCACTGGGAGTATATAAGCCACAACTAAAAACGTATGGGCACCAACTTTACATCCTTTCAGTTGTGGAAACTAGACCAAAGCAAGTGCCATCCAATTAGGTATGTAAAAACCCAGAAGGGACAATGAAATAAGTCCATGTTCTGTGGGTGGGAAGATGTCAAGCACCTTAAGACAGTTTTTGAAAATGGATCCTGGTGTGTTGTTTGTTATTTCAGTTTCAGAAATGGAGTATGCATTAGCCTCTGTAATGGGTTAGGGCCCCTGGCTTGCATCTATGACCAATGTCTGTAACTGCTATTTACCCATTTAAATGATATTTGAGGTGTACACCAAAATATGCACAAATTTCCGTTTTTTACAATTTCTCTTTTAGAAAATCAGTTCTCAGTATAGATATTAACAGCCTGTTTTACAGAACATTTATACCATTTTGCTTTTCCATTTTTGACTACTTTTCTTTCTTTCTTTAAGGTAAAATCTCTTTTTAGCCCTGGCAGTCTGTCTACAACTTTGCTTTTGAAGTGCTTGGATTAAAAGCATGCACTGTCACACACAGCTTCCTTTCAGGTTACTCTTCTGCAAGTTGGTCCTTCCAGTATCTCCATCTTTATGTTTCAGGATAGGATCCGGACCACTATTAAGTAAAATACGGGTCATATAAGCTCTGCAATACGGTGATATTTGATTTGCTAACTGAGACTGCTTCTAAGTGTCTAACAGGCATGTAGTAGATTTAGCATAAATACAAAGGACAGAAAGACGAGTCTCGGCTAGAGCAGAACAACAAAAGATTTCATCATCCCACACGAAACAGTGGATGATATGAGACTGACTGTTTATTTCTTGTATCTTCCATTTAGTATTTTCAGTTCCAGTAATAGGACCTATAGAGGACACTTTAATATTTTCCTAATATGTTTCATGTTCTTTGTAACACACACACACACACACACACACACACACACACACACACACATGCGCGCACACACACACAGAGCATGGATACAAGTATACCCTTATCCAAATGAAACTAAAGAGGAGTCAGTTCAACTGGATTTTAAACAAATTCACTCTACAGTTCCTGCTGTACCTCAGGGGATGAACAAGAAACTATCTGCTTACCTTGTAAGTTTTGAAAGCCTACCTGTGAATCGCTCCCACAAGATACATTTTGTGTGCTAAGTATGAACCCAGCCATCATATCAGCCATGGATCATTTGCCTGGAGTGGAAAGCTAACTCCAGGACAATGAATCTGCTACCACACTCTGTATCTTACAGAAGGGCTGACAATGGTAATCACTTACACAATCAGAACCCCTCCAGCCACTAAATAAGGAAGTAAGAGAGGAGAGCAGATGCATAGGAGTGGCTGACTTAGGAAAGGAGGTGTTCACTCTCAGTCGCGGTCACCCCGATCAATCGACTTGCCAGGATAGATGCCAAAGCATTACACTGTATCAGTGTCAAAGGGTCTTTTGGATTTGGGCAAGGATCCTATAACAGTTCTGCTTCTATTGTGAAAGACTACAACCAAGAGAAACTCATAAATATAGAGTTTATTTGCCCTATGGTTGCAGAGGACTATGAGTCCATCATGGTGGGGAGGCATGGGAGTAAGTGGTAGGTATGGTTGTAGGAGCAGAAAGCTGGGGGATAACATCTTTAAGAACAAGAACCAAGAAGATGAAGTGAACTGAACGTGGGCCAGGTTGTGAACACTGGAAGCCCATCCTCAGGGACATGCTTCTTCCTGCAAGGCAACATGATCTCCTAACCTCCCTCCAACAGTGCTACCAGTTGGAGACTATGTTCAAACACATGAAGCCTACAGGGGTCATTCTCATTCAAGCCTCCGCAGGGTCTGTGGGAATAGCAAGGTAGCTTTTAGTTTCTAAAGATGCTTGCCTCATCCCCAGGTCTACATAGATGGCTTGTTCTTTTTCTTCCTGGGGAAGAGTGTGGGTTATCTTGTATTCTTCTGAGGCCTGATTGAGATTCCTGTTTTCCTTAAAGCAAACCATTTTCTTTCCCAAACATGTTCTGATTTTAGGCAACCCAAGGGAAGTTATCTCTTTCCAAGGAAAGGATCAAATTTCCAATCTCAGGGCCAGCATGATAATTATGTCAGCAGGCTGCACATATAAGATGTGGGAAAGATATGTGGGAAAGATGCTGAGAAGAACAATGGAAGTTGGATTGCTTCTGCTGTGAGAAGTAGCTTCACTAAACACATAGATTTCAGAGACACTCTAGGATGTATCAAGAATCTTCTAATAATTCATTAATCTTTTTTTAATTAGGTTTTTTCTTTATTTACATGTAAATTTCTCCTTTCCCAGTTTCCCCTCCAAAAAACAAACAAACAAACAAACAAACAAACAAAAACAACAAGAACAAACCCCTGTTGTCTCCCCCCTCCCCATGCCTGCCACCCCACCCTCTCCCACTTATTGGCCCTGGCATTCCTCTACACTGGGGCACAGAATCTTCACAGGGCCAAGGACCTCTCCTACTGTACATGTATTAGACCTCAATCAAATCTTTTAATGTATTTTTTAATGCATTTGCCAACCAAAAAAAAAAAAAAAGAATCTTCTAATAGAACTGGTATATGTAAAAGGACTAGGTAAAACCATTTTGTTGTAATAAAAATTTTCTTCCCATCAAGTCAAAATAAGATATCTAAATACATTCATAAAGTACATAAACACATACATTATTCACACTTACAAACATATGTGTATGCAATACAATCACATATACACACATATACTGACATATGCATATACTCACACATATACTTACTCTCACATACAACAGGCACATATATACATATACACATACATACATATACTAGTATATACATATATACATGTATATTCTATATATACATATGTACTAATAAATGTGTACTCCTACACATATGCACCTTTCCATACATATATACACCTATATACACATATACTCATACACATACATACTTAATCACATGCAGACATACATGCGCATTTATAGATACACTCACATAATGCATATCTACACAGACACACAGACACACAGACACACACACACACACACACACACACACACACACACACACACACACAGTTCCCAGCATCTGTCATAAAATACCCTCATGTCTTTCCATCTTTTACACACAGATTATGGAAGGGAAGGAGGGCAAGGAAACATCAGTCCCTTTCCTGGTCACAGGTGATGTGTAAGTCCCTTACTTGAAATTGGGAAGACCTGCTGAATCAATAGGTAGATTACAACAGTGTCCTGGGGAAAAACAAGTAAGTGTTTTTTCCCTAGTGCCACACAAATATTAAGAACAAAATACCTCACTTTCAATTAAAGCATGAGGAAAAACAAACAAAAGTTGTTTCTGTGTTGGCTGCTCCTATTCTCCAGTCTCTGCTTCAGATTTTTCATGTCCTTGCAGCTTAACACTTACCAGACCTGTACATTCCTCAGGGCAAAGCTTCCTTTAAGTATTTGAGGAACTGGGATAATTCTGAGTATAATTTATAAATCTTATGCACTGTGTCCCCTTCTATCAGATTCTGTTAAGTAACTGGTTACAGAGTAAGTAAATCAAACATTGGGGGTATTAACGTAAGGTAAGGATTAAAATGCAATCTGTTCTTAAGACTGTATTGTGTCTTAG
>JADRCD010238636.1:0-10533 GCA_019843815.1 Montemys delectorum
CATCTGTAATGACATCTCCAGTATCAATGAGACCATGAGGGTGCTGACATAATGAATAGGCTAATAATCCCTTTGTAAATGCATAAGATGGTAACGTCGCCGGGAGGCAGTGAATGGCCGAAGGTGGGGTCTTCTTAGAGGAAATAGGTCACATGACCCCTGTCTCTTACCCCATATGCCTCCTTTTTTTTCTGCTTTCGATCTGCCTTGATGGTCTCCTCAAAACTGAACTGCTCTGAAGCCATGAAATGAATAAGCAATTCCTCCTGGAAGTTGTTTCCGTCTGCTGTTTGGTAGCAGCGATGAGGACAGGAAAGAACCTAGAGCCCTGCCCCCCAGGATGGTGACAGTAGAAGATGGGCTCCTGGGGGATAATTAGCTCTTGAGGTACTGTGAATTAGGAAATGGGCCTCACTTGGTGATAAAGATGCTTGTATCTTGGCATTTGATTTCCTGGTTTCTAGAATCATGAGGAATGAATTCCTGTTGTTTATAAACTATCCAGTCTAGGACATTTTGTTACAGCAGCCAACCATTAAAATGAAAGCTGGCTTCTGGAATACAGGGTTAAGATGCTCGCCTTGACATTTCATGCATGAGATTTATAGAAAAACAGATGATATAATATACATATATACTCATTCTATCATTTTTTTTCTTCTAGAGAACCCTGACTAACAACATCCTCGGATCAAACCTCTTGAATCAGAAAACTACTTCCTTTGGATTATGTTATTTTGGATTGAACTATCTCGCAAGGCTTCAATGGAAAGAAGAATAGGAAACTAGTCTTAACTGTTAACTGTTAAAGTCACTTGGGAAGAGAGTCTTAATGAGGGATTGCCTAGCTCAGGATGGTCTGGGGGCGTGTCTGTGGGATTGCCTTGATTGTTAAATGCTGTAGGAAGAGACAGCCCATTGTGGGCAGTGCCATTCTCTAGGTAGGAGGCCTTGAACAGCATAAGAGATGAGAAACCCAACTGAGAGCCAGCAAGTAGGCAAGGTTACATTTGTCTCCCCCGGCCCTAGACATGAATAAGATGTGTGACTAGCTGCTACAAGCCCTTGTCACTGTGCTTTGCTGCTATGATAGACTAACTTGGAATTGTAAGCTTAAAGAGGTTGCTTTTAAAATAAAATTTATTTATTTTTTAATCTATGTGTATGTGTCTCTGTGTGTGTGGGGCCTTCAGAGGCAAGAAGGGGGCAGTAGATCTCCTGGAGCTCGAATTGCAGGCATCTGTGAGCTCTCTGATGCTGAGAACCAAAGAGTAGCAAGCGACCTTAACCACTGACATAACTCTTCAGCCCTCTAAATGTGTGTGTGTGTGTGTGTGTGTGTGTGTGTGTGTGTGTGTATGTATCAGAGTATTTTTTTCATAGTAAGAGAAATCTAGACACTTTCTAGAAATATTGATGTTTTTTATTGGGGCTATAGGGCTATGTATATTTTCCCAAATTCATAAAATTATAGATGTAGAATCTGAATTTTACAGTATGTAACTTTTCTGCATAGAGACTAAAAAAACTTCTGTTTTCATTGCTTCAACAGAAATGAAAGTTGAATGGAAACTTTCTAGAAATATTGACCTTATTTAATGGGGCCATAGGGATGTATATATTTTCCAATATGTATCAAATTATAGATTTAGAGTTTGTGTGTTTTACTGTATATAATCTTTCTGCATAGAGAACAACAAAAACCTGTTTTCATTGCTTTTTTGACAAATGATTCTGAGAAATCTTTGAGGTTTGCCATTTTTTAAATTTAAATTTATTTACTTATTCACTTTACATTCTGCTCACCATTTCCTCCCAGTCACCCCTCTTGCAATCCTTCCCCTACCCCTCCTTCCTTTCTCCTATGAATGGGAGGGAGCCTTCCTGGGTGTCCCCCCTACCCTGGCACTTCAAGTTTCTGTGAGACTAGACACTTCCTCTCCCACTGACACCAGACAAGGCAGCCCAGCCAGAAGAACATATCCCACATACAGGCAACAGCTTTCGGGATAGCCCCTGCTCCAGTTGTTTGGGACCCATATGAAGACCAAGCTACAAATCAGCTACATATGTATGGGGAGGCCTAAATCCAGCCATGTATGTTCTTTGGTTGGTGGTTCAGACTCTGACAGCCCCAAGGGTCCAAGTTAGTTGACTCCATTGGTTTTCCTGTGGAGTTCCTGTCCCCTTCCTCCTAGTCCTCTATAAGAGTCCCCAAGCTTCATCTACTGTTTGGTTTTGGGGAGGTTTGCCTTTTAAATGCTGTCTGCTGGGGTCTTCTAAGAAGTGTATCATCTTGGGCCACACCCACAACCATCATATCAGGATCTATGTCACTAACAGTATTCCTAGGTGACTTACCTGTATGGTTACATTTGAGAGGTGAACGGAGCCAATCAACAGGAGTAAGGAGAGAACATGCAGGAAGCTACCAGGAGCCATATTGGAAGACCACTGTGCTCTTGTATACCAAGAACTGTTTTGGCCATAGGGAGGTTATGATTAGAAGGGTGTTCAGTAGATTTTTGTTTGTTTATTTGAAATAGAGTCTCATGTAGCTCAAGCTGTCCTTAGACTCCCTATGTAGTTGAAATTAACCTTGAACTTCTGATCCTTCTATTTACACCTCCCAAGTTCTGGGGTTACAGTGTACACCACTAAGCCCAGTTTATAGTGTTGGGTATCAAACCCAGGGCTTCATTCATACTAGGCAAACATTCTACCGACTGAGTTACATTCCCAGCCGTCAGTGAGTTACCATTTGAAGTGGGTAATGGTAACAGGGAACCCAGGAGACCTGGGATCATAGCCTGTGAGAGCAGTGAGCAGACAGGTAACCTTCCCACACGCTTCAAGGTTAGCACCTGCTGAAGAGGGTGGTCCAGATGGAGCAGGTCTTGTCTGCTCTTCTACGGGGCTTGTACTTTATCCTTCAGAAGATGGGATGCGTCTTGAGCTAATAAATAAAGTGCTCAGGCATCTGTGTCTATGAGTGTCTCTCCAATGCAAAATTTTCCTTCTCTAACCCAACAGCCAGTGTCTAGTTAAGATTTATTGCCTTATTATTGTAATAGTCTCCTAATTAGTCTACCTAATGATCTGGCCTCCCTCCAAGCTATTGGATGATATCACTTCATTCTTAAAATAATTCTATGATGCCCGTGGCTGTCGGATGTTCAAAAGACTTGGCTGGCCACTGGCTCCTGCTTCACTCCCCGTCCCTCATCTTGGTAGCACTTCCAGATCCAGTGAGCACAGCTCTCACCTGTATCAGGTTCCTGACGTTTCTATATCTTGTCACTAACTGTTTCCTCTGTCAGAATACTATATCACTGCACCAGTAATGTCCCCCTGTAGAAAGCCATCACTAGACTGGCTTGAGCTAGAATCAGAGCGTGCTACTCCGGAGCATCCCAAGGCAATGTATTATCATGGGAAACAAGTGGGGCTCAGGGATCCCATCTGTCAAATGGGCCAACTGGAATGGTCCTGAGAGTTTTCTTATCTGATCATCTTGGGAGAGGGGTCCTGGCTTCAGATCATTGATTCTGAAACTTGTCAGCTGTACTCAGTGTCTGAGTTCCTCATTGTGAAAAAGGGGACTGTCTTAGGAACTATATCATACCAGCATTAGTGGGTTCATGTTTGTAAGCAATTAAAACAGCGCCTAACATAAAACAAATGCTTTATAAAAGAAAGCTAAAGCATTGCTCTCACTTTGTGGTGCCACTAGATTCTCTCTGCCTCATCTCTGTTCTTAGTAACCAACCAATTATAACCGTGCACGTCTGTATCTGTTCCTTCCACTAACATATGAGTTCCTGGAGGACAGAGATCTGGTCCTATCTATCATTCTCTCTGTCTGCCAGGTATCCAGGTTAGGACACAAACTTTAGGATCTCCTCAATAAAAAATTGACAAAAGCTAGTAGGAGGTCTCAGGAGTCCCCTTCATTTTTCTCTGTAAGTGCAAGGCTGAGGAATGTTCTAGAATCTCATTGGGAGTCAGTGTGCTCACGGCATACAAGCTGCCTCAGGACCATCACCCTCCACAAAGGCTCTATTAGTAAATCATCTTGTTTGAGCAGTAAGGTAAGACATCATTTTTAGCAGACACTCTGATGCTAGAGGACTGGTCACAAACTGGTCATGGTCATAGACTCATTCTAAGTCTATGAGGATTAAGTAGGAGTTGTTAGGCCAGCAATGGGGATGTTTATTTGAGGGGAAAAATGCAGCTCAAATAGATATTATATAAAATGAATGTTCTAGGACACAAGGTACTCTTAAATAGGCATTTATGATTTTCTCGTTATCGGATAATCTCTCTTGTGTCTCACTCACAACAGCTCAGTGTTTGTATTTCTATTTAGGAGACATTTTTTGTAGGATCTATTCAGAGCAGCACAGCTGTTCCCTTTATCACCACACGATGGCAGTAGCATATGTCACAAAAGGAAGGATATGGGCCATTTCCTGTGTAGATCATCCTGCCTGGGATGTTTAAAGCAGCTCCTTGCCCAGTTGATAAGCTGTGACAGACACAATGAGAAGCTCCTGCTGAGGGTACTCAAGGACTTCATCAGCCACTTGATGTGAGGGAAGTGTTGATGGCTGTCATTTTCAGTTTGGGGTAAATGGAATTTAGGGGTGCAGTCCTGGGACAATTAGCCTCTGCTGCTGGCTACATGTAAAGTACAAGCCCTTTGGGGTTGGCTTTTGGTGAGAACGGACCAGATTGACCTTGGCTTAGTCAGGCCCCCCTCCTGTCTGTACTTAATGGCCTCGCTTCTATGGCTCTTCCTTCTCCTTCTGTCATTCTCCCACATCATTCATCATTGTCATTCTTTTCCTTCACCTCCTTTCTCTTCCCTCTCCCCTCCCCAACACTTGCTCTAAGACAGGGTATTGTTATATAGCTTTGGCTGGCTTGGAGCTTACTTTATAAACCAGGCTGGCCTCAAATTATAGAGATCCTCCTGCCTCTGCCTTCTGAGTGTGGGGATCAAAGGCAAGTGCCCACACTCCCTCCTCCTCTTTTCTGAGGCATTCTATGTAAGATTAGTTCCTAGCTCTTCTTACATAGTAAGCACTACATACTATTCTTACTATGTAAGAATAGTATATTTTACATAGTTCATAAGCAACCCTGGCTGGCTTCCAATTCACATTCTTCCTGCCTGGGTCTCATCCCTCTGGGATCACAGATGAGTGTCACCTCACCCCTCCACCTTTCACTTTAACAAACAGTTCCAGCTCCTAAATGAAATCCTTCCATATGGACAATGTTCATTCCTTTCTGCAAGTCCAAGAGGCCACAAGCTAGGCAGGGGATTTCATCTCATGGGTAGTTCACTATTTGTCAGTATAATCAATACAAAGAAATGTGCAAAAACTCATGGAAATATATCACAAATTAGATATCTTGTTCTTTTGTATTCTCATGATACCCAGTCCAGTTGTGTGCTGTATAAAATTATATTAAAAATAGAAAACTTAGTACAAGTTTTTTTATTATTTATTTTTTTTTTTTAGTTTTTTTTTTTAACTTGTTTTTCTGAGACAGGGTTTCTCTGTGTAGCCCTGGCTGTCCCAACACTCACTCTGCAGATCAGGCTAGCCTCAGACTCATAGAGATTTGCCTGTCTCTGCCTCCCAAGTGCTGGGATTAAAGGTGTGAGCCACCACTGCCCAGCGTGAAGTTTTATGTTTTTTAGGTATTGATTTATTTTATTTTCAAGACACTGAGCCATTTAGCTTAAGTTGGCCTTGAACTCACTATGAGGATGACCTTGAACTTTTGACCCTTCCACCCCTACCTTCCAAATGCTGAGATCATCGATGTGTGGCACTATATCCAGTTTATATGGTACCGGGGATTGAACCCAGGGCCTTGTGCAGGCTAGGAAAGCATCCCACCAACTGAGCTTCATCCCTGACTCCAAAGTTTTTTAATTTTTAAGAAGTCTTAACAATATGTCCAGCCCATGGTTCATACCTGTAATCTTAGCACTTGGGAGCTGAAGAAGGAGGATTACTGCAAATCTGAGGTCAGTCTGGCTACAGAATAAGACTATATGCTGTTAAAAGTTCACACACACACACACACACAACACATGCACACACACATTTGCATACATATACACACTCACACAACACACATATGTGCATACATACCTCTACACACAACTACACACATACATAAACATGCACACATAAACACTACACACACTCTCACACTCAGGAGAACACACACATATCTATACACAATCACAAAATATCTATACAGACACACACACACTCAAACATCATGTATGCACACCTACACACACACTCATGTGAACACCCACCTATACACACATATACTCACACACTTATGCAGACACATACACAGACACACATACTCACATGCACACACCTATACATACACCTCCACACATGCACACACTTGTGCATACCTCATGCACGCATACATACACACACCTGCACGCATACATACACACACCTGCACACAATCACAGACACCTACACTCACACACATATACATACACTCATCCACACAGTGCATACACACACTCACACACATATACACACATACACACTCACACACATGTGAATACAAATTGCACGAGGCAATCACAAACATACAATCGCAGACACCTCCCCCCCCCAACAACAACAACTAAAAGAAGCCTGAACTCCATCTGTGTGCTGGTTTGGAGCCGTGTGCATACACTAGTGTCCACGAGGAGGGAGCAGAGTAGTTAGATAGCTGGAATCACACTTGTGCTTAAACCATACACTTTGTGACTGTGTGACCTTGGGCGACTTTTTGACGTCCCAGAGCCTCAGTCTTCTCTACTGCAAGGTGAAGAGGATGACTCTCCCCTCACTTGAAGATGGCTCCCTCCAGTTGTTTATCAGCCAGCAATATGGTTGGCCATCAGGAAGCACAGTGTACCTGAGGATGTTTGAGCTTTCAATGGCTTCCATTTTGTAAATGAGCCCAGAGCAATTAGCCATTGAGTGTGGCAATCCTATAATCAGGCCATTTTGTATTGAATAAAGAAAGGCTTAATTACCTTTTATTTAGGTAATGGCATCTTATAAATTTGATTGTATCTTGCTGTTTATAAAGATAAGACACCGCGGTGATTTAATCTTAATCTACTTTTGTACGCTCTTGCCTCCGAGGACAACGTAATTAGCTGCTTTTCTATTGGATGAAGACACCTGTAATGTGAACTGAATGGAGACCCTGAGTTTCGTTTCTTGAGCTCAGGGAAAGTCTGTGACTTGGGTACTGTTGGTGAAGAAGGCAGAGAGCTCTCTTTCCATCAGTGACACATAGGAATATTGTTACTTAGTTAAAAACAATTAAACATGATATTTATTCTCATCTACAACTCTATATCACCTGGGGGTGTGTGTTAATTTTACCCTCCTTTCTGGGATAAGCATCCGTTCTCATGGGTTAAGCAATTAGCCTAAGATGATCCAGATGATAAACAGCAGAGTTTTTTAACCTGTGTTCTGACTTCCCTCTATACAAAGTTTATGGCTTTGAAAGGCGCAGCAAACTGTGATACGCTGTTGAGAAGGAATCCCCATGACTGAAAGCTGTTGAGAGCCAATGGCTTTATAAGATTTTTGTTCTGTGGGCTAAGTGCTGCCAACTCCACTTTACAGATGAGAATACTGAGGCTAGGAGAGATGTACTGCAGTGGCAGAGCTATTATTGAATCCGCCCCTCCCTCCATGCTTATATTTGAGGGTACCTCTGATGATCTGTCTTTATGTGGATTCATTTGAAGGACTGGCTCATTCTTTTTCCCTGATTCACCAAGAGATATTCACAGTCAACCAGTTACAAATCGTTGGGAGAATACAGGGTTTTCCTCATATCCTGGTTCTCTGATCCATCATAGGCGAGATTCTGTTGTTTATTAGACAAGCCACTTAACTCCTATGAACTTGTATTTACCCTAGAAAGGTATATTAAGTTGCCTCCAGATTACAGGGTTATAGATGAATATAAAGGTCATCTATAACCTGTAAAGAACAGTATTCTATACATGTCATTGGTGAACAAAAAAGTGGGTATATGTGCTTCTAGGAGCCCCACCCTCATTCTCTAATAGAAGCACCAAAGAATCATGGGTTTTCTCATAGCCCAGCAGCTAAAACTTCCATATAGAGCTTTGCTTTCTCTTACTCAGGGAGACAGCTTTTTTTCTTTTCTTCGATGGATACAATTACTCAATTACTTTTTGTTGTTGTTTTTGTTGTTCCTCTGTGTAGATCTGCTTATCTTGAAATTAACTTTGTAGACCAGACTGGCCTCAAATTTAGAGATCACCTGCCTGTCCCTCCCAAGTGCTGGGATTAAAGGCCCAGCTATACATTTACTCTTAAAAGGTTTCTCTCTTGCTCTCCATTTCTACCCAGAGAGGAGGGGAAGGCCTCAGGAGTTAATGCACGAAGCACCTAGCTACCTATGTGGATGAAGGGTGCCTAGGCAGAGCTGTGAATGAGAAAGAGCCTTGTGCTTAGAGACAAGGTCCTGGGTTCTAGATCTGATTCTGTTGTTACTTGTGGGCTCCTGGGAACAACACTTTCTTTTCCTGGGTCTGGGTTTCTCTGTTTATAAAGACAGGCAGTTGAATGAGATGGTTAGTATCTTTTAATTGTATGAATGGCCAGGATTGCCCTCTACCAGTAAGAGAAGCAAGAAAGGAGGAGGGAAGGAGAAGAGCCAACTGGGCAGTAGCTTCAGACAGCCCCAGATTAAGGTCATGACGATCAGTGGGTTTCACAGAGGGCCAGGAGGGAAGCCCGGAACACCACCTTTTGACTGTCACACATTGGAAGGAAATGCTTTTCATGTTCTCCTTCCTGACTCTGGAAAACGCCGCCATATCATTATCAAGGTAGTTTGAACGGACTTGTAAAAGTTTTTATTTACATTCATAAAACACTCTATGTTCTTTTAAAAATAATCAGAAAACTCAGATAGGAAAAGAATGATGAATCTAGACTCAGATAACCTTCCAACTTCCTTAATTTTGTAACTCTAACAATCAGTTTTAAGGAGAGCTTTAATTGACATGATTATACATGTTTATGGAGGTACATACAGTGTATTATTTCCACACTGTGTGCCCTGTGTAACAGTTAGATTGGGGTAGTTGGCCCATCCATTGCCTTGAACATTTATCATTCTTTTGTGTAGCAAATATTCTAAGTCCTCGGCTCTAGCTATTTTGAAATAAAGGATAAGCTATCATTAACCACAGTTACTCTTACAATTAGTTTTGGACATAAATTCCTAATGTCTTCACATCATGTTCCATGTACTATAAAATCCACTAATGGACAAGTTAAGAAAGATAAGATTTAAGGGATGGGGAGATGGTTCAGTATATAAAAGGCTTGCTATATAACATGCATGCCTGAGCTTGGATTCCCCAGAAGCCATATCAAAGTCCAGGAGTGCTATGGTGTGCCTGGAACCCCAGTGCTGAGGCTGGAGATGGAGACTAGTAGATGCTGTTGCCTTGCTTGTCAGTCACCCTAACTAAACCCTCAGCTCCTGAAAGTTGGTGAGAGATTTTGCTCAAGTAAATATGGTAGAGAGCAATAGAGGAGGGAGGACGCCTGGTGTTGATCTCTGGCTTCAACATATGCCTGCAGAGGAAATGTTCTTATGTGCATGTGCGTGTGTGTGTGCATGTGTGTGCGTGTGTGTGTGTGTGTGTGTGTGTGTTGTGCTAAAATAAAAAAAAACAATTCAGCAGCCCAGTTTCTAGCAGCCTCGTAGGTGTCTGGGTAGGTGAGCCCCCTTGGAGACCTTGGAGACCACTGGTCTGGGCTCATTCACATTTTGTGACTTTGATGGTGACTCGGGAGAAAGCTGGTGACTGACAGCTTTGTGCTATGGGCACACTCACTGCTCGGCTCCTCTCAGGAACCCCACGCACGTTCTTAGCTGGATGAATGAAAGGATGAATGGGGTGACAGGATGGGGGAAGATCACAGGACCAGCACAAGGAGGAGAGAGGCTGGTTGTGACACTGCAGGCTGCCGAGCCTCTGCTGCTTGGCAGGGAGGCAAGCCCAGCTTTCCACACCTGTCCGGTCTATGCTGCTACAGTGCTTAGGCAGCTGCCAGGGTTTGACAGACCCAGGACCATGGGAAGTTGAGGATCAAAGTGGGTGTAACCTTTCGAGGGTTATGATGCTTAGAAAGTCAACTTGTGTCCCCCTGCTCCCTCAAACTGCTGTGCCCCAAATATCACAGCTAGAGTTGGTGGTTAAAATGTAAGATCTACATGAGATGGTGGGAAGGCATTGAAACAGAAGTGTTTTGAAGATCCCTTTGTTCTCAGGAACTCAATCAAGCCCCTAGAAGCTGATGTCATGATGATGTTCGTTTCTGAGACATGTTCTTTTCTTCCTAAAACATCTGATGACCCGGAGTGTAGGAAACTTAAACATTTCTTTATGGTCCGTGTGAGTGGAAGAGTCAGGGAGAA
>JADRCD010238636.1:10933-22642 GCA_019843815.1 Montemys delectorum
TTTTTTTTTTTCTTTTTTGCCTTCCAGGGTTGTTGCTGGAGATAATGGGTGCGAAGCGTGTAAATCATTGCACAAATAAAGTGCTGTTATTAGCATCTCTGCTGAATCTATAGAGCCTCGTGCCTCCCTTGCCTGGTGGGGTGTAGCTGATAAATACCTGATTGATTGAAGATGGAATCGCTTGGTGACAGCTCCATTCTCGGGCTCGGCTAACATCTAATCCTGCAATTACTCCCTTCACCGGCAATGCAAAACCTGCTGAGTTTTCTGCAGCCCTAAGTGCCCTCAGACTTCAGCTGATAAGGCAGCGGCAGCTGCTCCCTAAGAAGACGACCCTCAGCTACACCAGAGCACCTTCCACAGACAGTGCTGGGGGTCACCTGGAAAAGTGCGGCTGTTCCGGTTACTCGGGGGGATGTCTGGGGCAGTTTCCCCTGCGGAAGACTCGGCAAGCCAGAGGGCTAGGAATCCCTTCTGTTAAGGTATCATGCCACTGATGGAAGCTTGTAGACTATCCCCCTGCTAGGCTTCACAAATGAGAAAAGGAAGGGTGTGTGCTGCTTCCACCCACAGGCAGCAAGAAATCACAGCGTTCTCTTTGGGAGGTTTTGATACGAAGCCGGGCAGTTACTTTTCTCCCTCTGAGATGAAAACTCTCGTTTGGGCTTGCTGGCAAATGCCGTGTGGAGCTCAGCTTTTGTTAGTCTGCCGAACAATGTTATTGGTTATAATTGGGGCAATTATGAGCTGCTGGAGGAAGCTAAACACAGATGTTTAAGCCCAGGCTTGGGGTATTCAAGTCCAAAGCAGCATGCTTTAAATAGCCCCCTTTCCGAATCATCCTGCCTTACTTGAAATCCCTCCCCCAGCCCCCCGAACTTCCCCGAGTTCAAAGGGAGATGGGGGAGAGGAGGGGATGGGTAGAGAAGGGAGGGGAAAGAAACGCACAAAGAGAGGAGGAGGAGGAAGAGAAGGCTGAGAGAGAGCAGTGAGAGTTCAGATTCTCTGACGTGTGAGAGAGTTCCATGCAATCTGGGCAGAGACCTTTTAGGTGGGACAGACTGAGCAGTGGTGAGAAAGATGTCAAGGAAGAAAGGACACCTTGAAACAACCCAGGATCCAGAGGACCAAGGTCATGCCTTGAGAAACGACCACAAAAATCACCCGGCTGGTGACTGACTGCCTTCAGCCGTGGATTCAGGTGAAGCTCAGCCCTCAGGTCTGTCTTTCCCCCCCCCGACATGATTGACAATTTCCGTTAAGGTGTAAGAGAACCAGAATGACATCAGACTCAATGACACCAGACGACAGTTTGCACAAAGGGCAGGAAGCCACGGAACGAAAAATCCTCCGTAAGGTGTGCCAGGGGCTTCCCAGGGTTACTCTGAATGGCAAGCCCCCTCCCAGTGTCTGCCCTCTCTCCCACAGCCACCTCTTCCATGTGTATCCATTACCCAGTAGCGGCCACAACTGGGAAAGCAAAACTTTTGCTCATTTCCAAGTTGAGCTTTCTTTCGCATTTCTCTTTGAGATTAGCTAGCCCTCAGCCCTCCCCCTTCTCCACCATCGGAACACTGAGAAGAAGATGAATGAAGCCACAATCTCACAAGAGACCAGCAAGCAGCCACAGTGGACAAAAGACAGAGGTGGAGGAGCGGGCCAGGCTGCCCTGCTCTCCGGAGAGGCTCTGGGCAGATAGTGCCTGCCGGCTGGTGCTGGGGCCACATGCATTGCCTACCTGACGCTGTCCGTCACTGGGTTCTCTCAGATGTGAGGCTTGTTCCTCTGTGTCAGCCACACCAGCATATATATCCTCCCCCCACGCACAGCCCTCCCCTTCCCTGCCTACCTCGATGATGACACATGCCTACGCTGACCCCCTTCATCACCAAACAGCCCAACTACAATCCTGCCTGGCTGGCCCCCTCCCCTGCTCTGCGTTCAGACTTGTGACATGCCAGCCTCCCATCAAACGCAGCCTCTAGCCTGTTTCACCTGGGCTCCCGATCAGCTAGGATCCCTCAGCTGCCTCTCCGGTTGCTTTCAGAGCCACTGTGAGGATGGCCAGCCAGGGAGAGCTGGCAAGTCACTCAGAAAAACAGACTCCTGGTGACAAGGCAGACCCCAAAACCTGGAGTCTTCTCCAGTAACCTCTCTGCCTGAGGAGTGAGGATCAGGCAGCACACAGGAGGGAGGGAGAGCTCACACCCAGCTCCCACTGGCTCAGCCGAGCCCCCTCCTAATGACCCGGCCCCACTGGGGTGGCAAGGGCTAGGCCACACCATGGTGGTTCTGGAAGCATTTTCCACAGGTGCCCACAGCCCGGCACAGTAGATATCACGGTAGAGCACAGGCTCGGCAGGGGCTCTGAGATTTCGGCTTTCTCTTTTGCAGCAGGTGCATCTCTGGTGAGCCTCAGGTTCCCTTCTGTAGAATGGGTGCATCAACTTCCAAGATGAGAGTGGAACGATGAGATTCTGTTTGTGTCTGGGACATGGAGGCCTTTATTAAATGCTAGGGCCACACTCTTTCTTATCTCACCATCTTTTTAATTGTAATTGGTGCTACCTCGAGTCTCACATTTGGAATCCGGGAGTTTCCAAACTGCTGCTGCACCTTAGGGTATTGCAGGCTGCTGAAGACACCCCAGCCCTTGTTGCAGAACCCGAATTTTCTTCTTAGCCCAGGCAGGGAGGGGCCTGCAGACAGGTGACTTCCAGGCAGCTGGAGCCCCAGAGCTCAGAGTGCTACCCCTGTGGCTCTCCCTTCCTTGCCCCCGGGGAGAACTGCACCAGGACCCTGTTCTTCATTTTCTTAAGATTTAAAACATTCCAGAAGGCAAGGTTTTCGTCATCCAGGGAGAGCAAGCACTCACTCAAGTGGCAAGTCTAGTTCTTGGTGAACCTGGAGCTGGGCAGAGGAGGGTTCAGGGGAACACCTGCCCTGGCTACTGATGGGCACAGTTTCTTTTAAGTGTGGAGGAAGAGTTATTTGGAATGGTGAATTTTGTCCTTGTAGGAATTCTATCTCAACAGAAAGTGAACAGCAAACACTTGCCCAGGTTAAGAACAAGTCCTGAAAATGAAATTCCCGCTCACACATGTTCCCAGTGAAAAGGCCCCAGGAACCAGCATGCCCACTTGGCAACGAGTTCTCTGAGGTCCGCTTGGTCACTATGGGTCAAAGCAGCCAGTACGAACTCTCTGTATGACATGGGGTGGGAGATTTGCATCCTGCTGGTTCTGGGGTACAAATCTCGCACCCTCATCTCGCACACACTGTGATAGATATTGCTGGCTGGCTGCCCAATATTTTCCATCCCTTGTTATTTCTTATTGAGCAGTGCCTTTGATTTTACTTAAAGTGACATCGTGCTCAGCTAAAACCCTGCATTCTCCTAGCCTTTGGTGGAGCTCGAGGTAGCCAGCAGAAGTCACGCCGCTGGTTTTTCAGGTGGGATTTTTGAGGAAGTCCTTTTTAAGACCTCAACTCAGCCAGCAGAGGCTTTCCCTCCCCAATGCTCCTCTTCTGGAACACACACGAAATGGCTGGAGTTCTAGGGGCTCTCTTGGACCTTGAGGCAACTTTGAGGTTGAAAGCCTGTATAATGGCTACTTTTCTCGTTGCTGGGAAACAAACACCCAGCAAAAGCAACCTAATGGAGGAAGGGTGTGGGTAGCTCACAGTTTGAGGTCTTTCATGGTGGGAAGTAATTGGGTGGAGTTTGACCTTGCTGGTCATATTGTAACCACTGCCAGGGAGCTGCTGGTCCTCAGTTCGATTTTTTTTCCCTTCTCTTCTCTTCTCTTCTCTTCTCTTTTCTTCTCTTCTCTTCTCTTCTCTTCTCTTCTCTTGTCTTCTCTTGTCTTCTCTTGTCTGCTCTTGTCTTCTCTTGTCTTCTCTTGTCTTCTCTTCTCTCCTCTCCTCTCCTCTCCTCTCCTCTCCTCTCCTCTCTCTCATTCCTCTCTCTCTCCCTCTCTCTCTCTCTCTCTCTCTCTCCCCTTCCTTTTTTCGTTCTGCCTGTGATCCTAGCCAAAGGAATGTTGCTACCCAGACCTCAGGTGGGCCTTTCCGCCTCAGTTCACCTAGTTGGGAAACTCTCCCACAGACACACCCAGAGGCTTGTTTTCATACTAGTGATTCTAAATTCCGTCAAGTTGACGATCAAAGTTACCTGTCACAAAATTCATAGGCTAAAGACGATTCAGAGTAAACACAGAAGGTTCTGGGTCCCCTTGGCTGTGAGCCTGCCATGTTGAATCTAGATTTCCAGTGGTCACTGTTTTTGGAAGAGGAACAAAACAAAACAAAACAAAAATCCCTCAAATGTTTATTTCCACTGTCCTTAAGGGCGCATTTATATGTTGCACTTAATGCCAAAGGCAGAGGCTTAACACAACAGAACCCTCGCTTGTCTCAGGATTCTGCAGACTGGGGATTCAGGCTGGGCTCAGCAGGGAGGTCCTTCTGGTCTTGGTGTGGATTTCTTGATCATCAGCAGCCAGCTGCAGGTCGGCTTTCAGAGGCTGGCTCAGTTCTCCCTCTGAATTCTTTCTTTACTGTTCCCTGCATAGGTCACATCTCACACCATCTCACACCATCTCACACCACCTCACACCATCTCACAGGGAGGCTGGAATACCAGTGTCAGCAAAGCCAACTAGGTAAGGGCAACGCACAGCACATGGGTCCTTTTGAGGCCTCAGCGTGGAGCTGGCACTCCATGGATTGGCTGCGTATGGCTTGGCTGTCCAGGGCCAGGTAGGTTAGACTCTACAGTCACATGTCAAAAAAGGATGGCTATGTTAGGGCCAGCCAACACGTCCGTTTAAGCCATTGATTTGAAGTTTCTGTTATATCCAGGGGGAAAATCTTCTTGAATAGAACACCTGTCATTCGTTCTTAGTACGTTGGGGCCAGGGGTGGGGAATATGTTTCTACCGCTCCCACCAACCCCGCCCCAGCCAGAGAAGGAAAAAGCAAGAGTGAAGGGTTACCAAGTCTGACTTGTTCTTTCTAGTTTATCAAATGGGAGCTGGAGGCTCCCTGGGGGTCACATCAGGCTATTTCTAAGGTAGAGGGGAAGGAGAGAGCGAGCCCAGGAATGGTTGATGCTGTGAGGCCCTGTCTTTGCTGTTGCACTAGTATGGTGATGAGTTAAGAGTGTCACAGGTTGTCCTTTGTCTCCCTGACTGAACAGAAAGCTCTAAGAAACTAACTCATTGGTAAAGTGCTGACCTTGTAAGTGTGAAGACTTGACTTTGACACCAAAGAGTCCGCCTGAAAAAACAACAACAACAACAACAACAACAACAAATCCCCAAAACAAACCTATGGTGCATACTTAGAATCCCAGCCTTGGGGAGTGAGTCAGGTAGACCTTGGGGCTGGTCTACCAGTCAGCTTGGCCTACATGGCTAATACTAATACTAGGATAATGAGAGACTATGTCTCAAAAACAAGGTGGACGGCAACTGATGGTTGAGGCTGTGATTGTCCTTTGTTCTATACACACACACATACACACACACACACACACATCCTATTCTGGCTTGTCTGAGTCTGAAAAGTCTCCCACAGGCTGTTTTGAATACTTGTTCTTCAGCTCTTTGAAAGGCTGTGGAGCTTTTGGGAGGTGGGGCTGGTTATCAACAGTCATCTGAGGAATGCTCAACACGTGATGCTGTGTCATGAACTCCACCATGCTGGACTAGCACCCTCCAAACGGCCAACCCTTCTTCCCTTAAGGTGGCTCTGGCAGCTTTTCTGTGATGGCGAGAATGCTCTCGGTGAGGGAGGTTGCCTCATCCCATCTCTCCTGCTTTTGTGGCTGGTTTACCTCTTATAGGAGGAGAACTCAAGCAGAGGGCTTTAGGAGGCAGGGAGGAAGGAGTAGACCGTAGCAGGTCCCACTGGTAAGTCTAGAGGCAGATGGAGCGAACTCTTCCATCAGGCATCTCCCCTCCTTGGAGAGGAGTGCCCGGGGAGGAAAGTGCTCAGAACCTTTGCTGACTTTCCTGGAGGACTCCACTAACCTCCATCCACCCAGCCGTTTTCCTTCCTTAGATAGCCAAGAGCACCTTCCTCCCAGGTATGTAGCCTCCTGGGATTTACTGATGAATTAAGGCACCTCGGGCCCATTGGTCTCCTTAGTAACCACAGCAGCAGGGGCCTGGCTGGAAAAGCTGTTTCTGTTATTCCAAAGAGGGCACCTGGCTTCACATTTTAAGACTCTTTCAAGTTGCAACATGAGAGAACATTATAAATAGACACCACTTTGTGTCAAAGTAAGGATGGGCTTTTGAAGCATTGAGGGCAAGGTGGATGTCAGGGATGTCTGAGAAGTAGGTACCCCCACCCCCTGTCCCCACACTGGATTCATTTGTTTGTTTGTTCATTTATTAACATGGTGCTAAAGATGGAACCCAGAGCCTCGCACAAGCAACAGAAGTGCTGGACTACAGAACCACATCTCCAGCCCCAAATGGGTTTTTACAGTTGATGCGTAAGAATCATCCATATTTAAGGTTTCTGAGTGATAAAGATCCATGTCTTTAACGTGGAATAAGCACATCAAGGTACTTAGCAGCCGTATCACAGTATCATGCGATCTCCATTCACAGCTATGGAATGAATCTTTGCTACTTTAAACAACTATCATTTCTCTGTTGTGAACACTCCCCTCCTCTGCTCTAGCTATTTTAAAACACACAATAGGTCATTGCTAATGGCACTACGGCACACTAGAACTTGGTCCTCTTACCTAACTGTATTCTTGTACCTCTTAGCCAACCTCCACGTGTCAGCTCCTCTTCCATCCTCACTCTCTGGCAACTGTTATTCCACGTTCTATTTCTGTGACTTCAATTTTGTTGTGAAGATGGGGTCTTGCTACACTGTGGAGGCTGGTCTCATAGGCTTAAGTCATCCTCCTGCATCTGCTTCCCAAATATCAGGCACTACGAATTGCCACAGCAGGCTAAGTTCAACATTTTAAAATGATTTATTTAACGTGAGCGTGTGTGAGCATGTGGATGTCACGAACACCATGGGAGCTGGTTCTCCCCTTCTCCCCTGAAATCAGGGATCGAGCTTAGGCGGTTAGGTTTGCACTGTAGTTTGACTGTGCTCCTGACAGTCCTTAAATTTAACATGTAAAGCTCATTTATATGAAGGAGAACATTCTGGGTTTTGCTTATTCCACTTAATATTATACCTTGCAGGCCTACACATATTGCTGCATACAACAGGATTCACTGCTTTCTTATAGAGATAGACCACTTTAAAACACATGATCATGGGTCCACCAACACTTAAGTACATCCCATATCTTAGCTATGGTGAGTAGTGGACACTGAATGCATAAGTTCCCTTACCTCTTTGACATATGATTCTAGCTTCATTGGATGTGTGTCTGGTAATGGATAGCTGGATCATATGTCCATACTACTTTTTTTGGAGGAAACACAACACTGTTTTCTGTAAAGACTTTACTAATTTGCATCCCCACCAACAGTGTCTGGAGAATTCTCTTTTATCTGCACCCTCCACCTTTGGTGGCATTTTAACTGGAATAAGAGGACATTAACACTTGGTTTTAAATGGGTAGAACTTTCATGCAAAGAGCATGTGATTGCCTTCAAAGGTGTGGATTTGACCTTGGAGTGAGTGAAGTGACCCCTGCTCTGAGGCTAGAAGGGATCCTAACCCTGGAGAGGCTCACCTGGGCTACAAGAATTATGCTAATCGTGCTCTCCATACAGCCTGTGCCACTGTGGCTTAGCCGATCAGACAGTTAGAAGGTCCACAATAGATGCTGATTATAGTTCAGCATGGGAGTGAAACAGAGGTGCAAGTGAGGAGGAAAATGATATGATGTTTATCATTTCTGAACAAAACGTTAAGATACTAAAGACAAATCGCAGGTTCTGAGTGGGCCGAGAAGTGTCAGCTTGCCTTGAACACAACCAAAGCTTGGGATCAGGGGGTGGAGTAGTTTGTTTGGGCTGCTGTAACAGAGTCCTGTTGACTGAATGGCTATAACCATAGGCATTTATTATCCCACTGTACCGGGGCTAGCTTGCTTTGCTCCAGACGCCCTTGGGTTCATTGGTCACTTTCTTCTCTGAGTTTTCCCATGGTTCTCTCTCTCCCTTCCTCCCTCCCCCCACCTCCGTGTGTGTGTGTGTGTGTGTGTGTGTGTGTGTGTGTGTGTGTGTGTCTTTTAAAATATCATATGGAGTTGGAGAGATTTCTCAGCGGTTAAGAACATTTACTGCTCTTGCAAATGATGTGGGTTCAATGCCCAGCACCCACACAGCAGGTCACTATTGTTCATAACTCCAGGTCCAGGGGATCCGATGCCCTCTTCTGGCCTCACACACAGTGCACATACCTGTATGCAGGTGAAATATTCCTACACATAAAATAAAAACAAATATTCAAAAAGCTACTGTCAACTTAGGCTGTGAGACCCTGGTGGTGCAGAAAAGAAGCTTACAGGGGTATGGCATCACTGTGAGCATCAACGCTGAGCTGAATGAGAGAGCATCTTCCACTTAAGATACTATCTAATGCAATCCATTCATCTTTATTGGCATCCATTGGGGCTTTTAATATCCCATTCTCTCCTAGTATGTAATGGAGGATGCTCTTCAACTCCTCATCTTCCCATCGTCACTCAGGTGCTGGGATGATGAGCCTGAACCACCAACCATACCCAGTCTGTGTAGTACTGGGAATTCTGAATATGGCTTCACCAGTGCTAGGCAAGTGCTCTCCCAACTGAGTCACACACATCCTCAGCACCATCAAATATTTCTTGATACACAAAAGGGTTGATAGGTGGGACACCCGGTAAACTATGGTGCAGAGCTCCTGGTCTGGCTTGAGTGACGGATTAGAAGTAATAGGAACGTGGGGGCAGTTAGAGTGTCTGCAGAGACAGCTGGGTGCTGAAGGGTCTTGGATCTCCTCTTGTAGGGGTTGTGGAAAGGCTTAGTGAGTGGGGAGGAAGTGAATGAGGTCTTAAAGAGGAAGTGAGTGGATCTTAAAGAGGAAGTGAGGTCTGGCAGGCAGAAGGAGTGCACAGGCAAGTTTGGACTCAGAACCACTGCAAGTGCCTGTGGAACATAGCAGCAGAAGCCAGTCGGGGTTGGCCTCAGAAACTCAGGCTTCTCCTGAGGTCATAGGCAAGACACAGCAAGTATTTACTTAATATTTTAGAGCATACAGCAAGGCGCACAAGACTTACCGAGAGTGTGGAGGTGTTCCTGTGTTTGTGACTGACTCTGAGGGGCTGTCTGCAGCCTTAGCGTTTCGCCAGAATAAACAAATAGTCAAATGACAGCATGGAAAGCTTCTAATGCCTCCTGAAAATAGCTTTACATTTTTTAAAAAAAAAATCTCTTAAATCTCTTGACATTTCCTTGTTTCTAGATTAGGAAATCTCTGCTCTTCAATCTCCCTTATTCCCCATCAAGAGGCGTTACAGTGCCCAGGTGTGCTTCAGCGGGGAAGGAGCCCTCTCTCTCCCTTCCCCACCTCACATCAGAAGTGTGCTTGGCTTAAAGCCGGGATAGTGCCATTTCACAAAATTGTGTTCTTCAGGTGAGATGACTATCTTCCCCAAGCTATTTCATCGTTCTGAAGAAGAAAATACAAAATACAGTTGGGGGGGTGGCGAAGGAGAGAAAAAGGAGTTTCAGTCCTTTGTAATATAAAATAACACATTTCAAAGTCCATTATTTTTCTGTATCAATGAAAAGTCGATGATTTGAGCATCTGGTCTCTTCCCACTGTGGGCCACTGAAGCATTAGGTAGACTTACGCAAATGGGTACATGGTCACATCATTCCAGGGCCTTTGCCACACACCCATGTGAACTGATATCTTTGGAATTTACTTGTGGAAACACAAACACAGAGCCAAAGATCCACACAGAGCCAAATGGTTGGTTAAGATGATGGGTTGTTTCTCAAAGAGAAGGAAGGTAATTAATCTCTTGTGTGGAATGTCGTAGCCTAGCACCTCCTCCAAGGCAAAAACTTTTCCTCCTAGAGCCTATTGGCTCCACCTCTTTGTATCTATTGCCCAAGAAAGAGGTCAGAGTTCCCCAGACCCAGCTCTGGGAGGCCAAACTCATACCCTAACACACAGAGGACTGGCTGAAAACGGGCTCCCCACTGAGGAAACACATCTGTATTCCAGGCTGTCACAGGGCCTCCACGGGGCTGCATCTGGGACCTGAATGTTTTATGGAACCATTAATAGTGAATTTTCTGCTTGAATTCCTTGCTGCCTGGAGACAAAAGGCACTAGAGGGCTCTGTGTGGGGCTCAGGGGTGGGATGGGAGCATTCTGATTTGTATTCCATAGCTTCTTGCATGTGTATGCTTTCAACAAGACACAAGCAAGCTTCCCTTGGCAGCAACATTCTATGTATTCTTATTTGCTCATCGACACATATGCTGCAAAGCTTCCCCGTGCCAGGCACTGTGCCCAGGGCTGTGAGTACAAAAGGAGACACGAGCCATTCAGTGACACTCTGGACCCCTCTGAGCTTGTCAAATGTGGTTTGTAGGAACATAAAGCAGAGCACATCTCAATGTGAGCAGCATCCAGATGCTTTTAAATTAATGAAGCAGAGATTCAGAAGAGGGCTGAAGAACTCACATATGTGGACTTGTGGGGAGATGAGCACGTGAGCCGTGTGTGTGGACGTCTTTCTTTGCAAAATTTTTGTTACACATGATTAAGTAACACTTATGCAGTGGAGTTGGAACAGGCTCAGGGACTTTAAAAAATGGAGCCAGTCTTTGCAAGCAATATGATGGTCCCTTGTGCTGAAATATCTGCAGAGCGAACAAGCATTCCACCACAAAACAACTGCCCCAGGAGCATCCTCAGCTGGAAAAATCACTTACGGGACAGGAAATGGTATTTCCTTCCCAAATGAGAATTTCTTCCCCTCCACAAATATACAACCAATACATACTTATAGTGAGAAAAAGTTCAAACTATAAATAAACTATAAAAGGAAAAAGATCATTTGGACTTTCAAACAGGCCGTTAATATTACTATTTGGTAGTATCAATTTTATTTTATTTTATTTTATTTTTTTATTGATTATATGTAAGTACACTGTAGCTGTCTTCAGACACTCCAGCTGTCTTTCGGACATTCCAGAAGAAGGTGTCAGATCTTGTTATGGATGGTTGTGAGCCACCATGTGGTTGCTGGGATATGAACTCAGGACCTTCAGAAGAATAGTCAGTGCTCTTACCCACTGAGCTATCTCTCCAGCCCGGTAGTATCGATTTTAAACCTTAAAAAAATGCATATCTTTAAAGCCTATGGTCATGGCATCATTATTATTATTAATAATATTTAAAATTAGTCTTTGGCAATTCATACACATACAATGTAACTTGATTATAGCTGCTCCCAACTCCTCCCTTCCTCTACTCATTGCTAGTGGAATCAGCTGAAAGTTGAATTACAAATTACCACACTTCTTACGGGCTTTTCCTTCTCAGGTAGAGGCTCATTTATCCTAGTTGGCTGCACCAACTAAAATTAACACATTCTCTTTCCAATCCCCTCATGAATCACAATTCCACATCATCTAAGGCCCAATAGATAGTCAAAGCTTCTTAAGAGGCCCCAATATTTCTTATTTCTTTTTTCTTTCTTTCTTTCTTTCTTTC
>JADRCD010238637.1:1955-17553 GCA_019843815.1 Montemys delectorum
GAAGATCACACTTCTTCAGTCATTGATATAGGGCTTCATTGAGAACTTATGTTCCCATTTCTTTAACATTGAACTATGGACTATAACCTGCTTTTCTTAGTAGAGTATGAAGTGCTAGACTCACTAGCTGACCGACAACTAGAAAGCTAAGTTGTAAAGATGAGAGTGAGCATTCCAGTTTCTTTGTGGTGATGATGGAATGAACAAATTCTGAAGCTGAACCTAAGATCTCTCTTCACCTCCTGGAATTGCTCGCTGCCTTTATGGCTGCCCCTTGTACTGGCTGGTTTTTTTTTGTTTTGTTTTTTTTGTTTTTGTTTTTTGTGTGTGTGTCAACTTTACACAAGCTGGAGACACCTCTTATCACAGAGAAAGGAGCCTCCCTTGAGGAAATGCCTCCATGAGATTCAGCTATATGGCATTTTCTCAATTAGTGATCAAGGGTGGGAGGGCCCATTGTGGGTGGTGCCATCCCTAGACTGCGGGCTGGGTCCTATAAAAAAAGCAAGCTAAGGTAGCCATGAAGAGCAAGCCAGGAAGCTGCAACCCTCCATGGCCTCTGCATCAGTTCCTCCTTCCAAGTTCCTGTCCTGTGTGAGTTCCTGTCCTGACTTCCTTTGGTGAAGAACAGCAATGTGGAAGTGTAAGCTGAATGACCCCCTTCCCTCTCCAACTTGCTTCTTGGTAATGATGCTTTGTGCAGGAATACAAACCCTGACCAAGGTATCCCTCCTCCATTTGCTCAGTGCCATACTTGTGACTTTCCTCCAAGACAGAATGCAGCAATTATGATGGAATGTGGTCACCTCTTATTTAAGTCTCTATATTGCCCACCAGCTGGCTCTAGAGATAGTACATTGGCCAGTCATGAAGAGAAAGTGTTAAAGGAAGCCAAGGACTGCCCTGTGATCAGAGATGGGGAGCTTGCACTTCCAGTCAGCAAGACAATGGTAAGTTCAGATGTGCCAACAAAAGAAGCTGTTTATCACAAATTCTAGAAATGCATTTTCTCATGGCCACCTGTTCATGGCAACTCTCTCATGGAGAGTCTCTTATGGTTCCTTGCTCATGGCAACTTTTCTCTCCTCTCTCTACCTGGGATCCCTCACTGGGATCGGAAGTCCTACCTTAACTCTCCTTCCCAGCTATTGGCTGATCGGCTCTTTATCAACCAATCAGAGATAAAGGAGAATAACTTTTATACAACAGTAGGACATAAGAGATGCTTCATAAAAATGACAATGACAACATCCCGGACTGCAAGGAGATCTCTGGGGTACACAAATCAGCATCCGAATACACAGTGCACAACACCATCTCCCAGCATGGACCTTCCCCTACTCTTGTCTCCTGATGAGAAGCAGGCCAGCATTTTCACTGGAACCACCTCTCAAGGACCCGCTCCCCCATGCTATGCACGAGGTAATAAAAGTGTCCATTGCTTTAATGTTTCCAATCTCATGTTAGGAGCCATAGATAAATAAACATGACAATCCAATCTGAGGCATGTAAGAGTACATATATTTTTATGAGTTCAAGTATGAGGTATAATATGAAGGACACAATGTTTAAAAGCTCCATAAAATATGTGATATCTATGTCTATCATGAGATTAGAATGATAAGTATTGCCTATCCATATCAATGATTTTTCTATTTAGGGGCCTAGGGCTCCTGCATAATTCACATGAGCTAAAAATAAGTATTGGTGGGTACAAGTGGTTACAGGTGGCCCCAGTTTTCTAATACACAAAGCTGTAGCTCCTTTAGTTAATTTCTGGGAATTACTCATTCAGTGAGAAATTATTATTATTTAACATCATTAATAGAAGGCAGCTATAATTACCATTAGGCTGTTTGTTTCTGTAAGATAGGACCTTATTATGTAGACCAGGCTGGCCCCTTGCGTCAGCCCCATCAGTGATGGGGACATAAGACTCTGTCACCACAGCCAGTTTCCCTAGTTACTGTTAATAATATAACCGATTCTGTCTGCCATGTATAAAGCCTATAGTTTAGAACCAGGGTTAGTTACAAGATTTTTTTTTAACTAAAAACTTTGACTAATACACAAAGACATAAAATTTTACATTTTTATAGATGCATGTGTCTCTGATGTCTTGAGGATGCACACATTGCCTAATGTTTAAATAAGGCTAAACATACTTATCTTCTCAAATATTTATGATTTTTTTCTCAATGAGGAAAAAGTTCAGTCCCTTCTAGCTTTCTAAAATACACATTTCTGCCACCTGAAGTCACCTGTTCTGTGACAGCATACCATGATGTCTTAATCCTGTGAAAATGTCCATCACCATCTCCCCCTTCCTCCCCTCCTAGTACCCAGAACTCAACTCTCGACTGCTGTGAGGTCGATTGTCTCCCACACACAAGTTGAAGAGGTTTTATTTCAGAAGGATGGTACTGTAGTCAAAGATTCAAAGTGATGTTAGCATTTACTTATACATTCACATGAACACGATGAGTACTTGGAGACTACAGAATAAAACTTGCTTATTTGGAAGGAACACATTCATTTTAGTATTCTGAGGCACGGATACCCCAAAGGCACTCCTGAGCCATGCCGAGAGCACACCACCCTGGATGCACTTGATTTTCCACGAGTCCGTATCTCTCTCTGCATGTGAAACCACTGTCAACAATTGCCTTTGATGATTTTAATCACAAGAACTCAGAGATTATTTGAAGGTCCATTGCTAAAGAAGAAAGGCCGCATTTGCCTGAGTCCTTACTGAGTCCTTAAAATAGATCAAAGTGGCATCCAGACTGAGCTGCCACATGCTGCTCTCAGCAGTCACGGGACTCAGCTGACCACAACCTAAATCCTTGCCCAGCTGTGGGAAACATGCACTGGAGGTTCAGAGTTACTGAGCCAGGCAAGAGTCAGGCAACACGGATTAGCCAGTTGTTAGTACTGTCTTTCCAAAATAGTCTTAGTTTCAGAAGTCAATCATGCAGTGATCATGGAAGAAGTTTCTTTTTTTTTTTTTTTTTTTCCTAATTATTTCATAGATTCCCAGACAGGAAAAAGTCTGGGAAAACTATTTTTGCCCTAGTGTTTTTGACTTGAGAAAAAAAAAAACAAAAAACATTGATAGCACAAAAGAGAAGTAGAGAAGTAAGTTTCTGTGTGTTCTCTGCATCTCTAAATACACCTGAATTTTTAGGCTGATTTTACAGCTCTTGGTGAACTTATTATTTCATTTTGCCATTGGGCCTAGTCTCTCTGTAAAACTCCTCTCTGCCCACAACACTTCTTTTTTTTTGTTTTAAATGTTCTTGTTATTTCTATTATCAATCTCCCTTTTGGTTAACAATCTGGGATCTATAGTACAAATGCTAATTTAGACTATGTCTGCTTTTAATAGAAATAGCTCGACGCTCTCCCATTTACTACTATTGGAAGTCAGTAGATAAGTTTTAATCACATTTTCTAGAGGTGGTGGTATGTATTTGTTGGTATGTCTGGCCATGTGACAGCATGTGTATGCACAGGCAGACTCCGGGCAGGTAGGCCTTAGGTCCACTTAGGCATTCTCCAAGACCTCCACCTTTGCTATGAGACAGGGTCTCACACTGAACAGGTCATCACTTTGGTTAACTTGGCTGGCCAATGAGCTT
Source organism: Montemys delectorum (assembly GCA_019843815.1). NCBI lineage: Eukaryota > Metazoa > Chordata > Mammalia > Rodentia > Muridae > Montemys > Montemys delectorum. Next base: position 5,597 of record JADRCD010238637.1, read on the forward strand.
TCAAGGATCTGTTTGTGTTCCCTATTCTGGTCCCACCAGCCCTGTTGTAACAAGAACCTTCTGTGACCCCCTAGCTTATCAGTCATAGTTTTAAAGACCTTTTTCATGTAATAGTATTGAGTAGCCTTTTTTATGAGTGCCTTCTGTTAAACTGTTTGTTTTCTACATTAACTGAAAGTGTTAGTGTTCATTTGCTGCGTTACCTTTACTATTTCCACAATTATGCATTGACCCATGAGACTTTATATTGTAAATCTATCGGGTCACAATTTAGAGTTGATTTTAAGTGGTCTTTTATGTTTCTTTTAATCCCAAAGATAATGTAAATTTCTTTAATGTATGCTCTCAAACAATTTATGTTAGGGATTGTCTATTCCTTAAAAATTGAACAATATTTTTCTAAAATTTGTACAATTCCCTTGTAAAATTACTGTCATTTTCAAAAGCGACAATGAAGGGTATTTCATAGTAACTTTAATTCCTTAAGAATGTAACTGAATAGTCAGTTTTCTGGTTCTTTTTATTGTTTATAGAAATTTTGGTTTTCTAGAAAATTATCAAGTACTGCTTACTTTCAAATACAACATATATAGCATTCTGTAATCTGGTATATATTTTACTCTTTATTGTGATAATTTGCTAATTCTACTCTCATTCAAAAAATAGTGATTTTCCTCTCTCAGTTAACATTTTCAAATCTTGTATTTCTTGTAAGATTTGTTTATATATTCTTGTCTCTTTTTAATTAATATTACTTCCAATTTTATTTCAATTAACGTACTAATGTGCATGCCTTTTTTCAGGCTGTTTGTGTGTTAACTACATGAACTAAGCTTACAAATTCCTGTGTAAACCCATTGCACTCATCCCCTACATGTGCTTATATGCAGGCCTCTCCTGTCATTAAATCCTGACATGCCCATAATGTTTTCACAGATTCTCATTTGCTCTATAAATTATTTTGAAGGGTGTTCTCAGTGTTCAAATATAATATTATATTTAGATTAAGGCAGTAGGTTTAATTTTATGCTGGCTAAATAAGTGATCCACAAAGAATAAATCTAGTTGGGACTTCTTTTGTGGCCCATTACTTGACAATATTTGTCAATGGTTCCATATGTCACTGAAAATGATGTAAGTTTTTGTTTTGTTTTGTTGTATTTGTTTGTGAGCATAACATTTCATCTCCCTCTTAAAGTAGATTTTTTTTCTACTATAGAAATTTATATCTGAAATCATAACTTATTCAACTTAGGTTTCTGAATAAAAAGCATTAAGATTTCCCATTTCATGATATTACCATTTCTTTCTGTGTTCTTGCTAGTTTTCATTTACATATCTCTGAGGCTTTATTGCTTATTCATATTTGTAGAGTTGGTATCATGGAGGGCTGGGTTTTTCATGACGGAAAATAAATAGTTTTTCTTGGGTTCTGTCTTATTTTCCTTTCAATAGGGTAATGATTTCCAGAGACTCGGTAGCTTTTCACAGTTAACTCTCAAATCGTTATTCTTTCATATTTCTTAACCAGCGGTTCTTAACCTGTAGGTCTCAACCCTTTTTGAGTCACAGATCAGATATTTACATTATAATTCATAACTAACAAAAATAGAGTTATAAAGTTGTAGTGAAAATAATTGTGTGGTTGGCTCACCACCATGTGAGGAACTGTATTAAAGGGTCACAGCATTAGGAAGATTGAGAAGCATTGCTCTAAGTGAAGCAGTCTAGCCTGACAGGCCTGAGTTTGGTCATCCACATCTTCAATCCTATTTCTGAGGCAGGTGGACCTTGAGTCGAAGTCAGAATATGAGGTGCAGCAGATCTGAGGCGAGGTGTTCTGAGATAGTGTGATTCTGTCTAAAACACAAAATCAGAAAGGAAAAACAAAACAAAACAAAACAAAACAGTCCAAGCACAGTATCACTGCATCACGAACAGGTACAGGGGGACACTCCTATCGACTGATACTCTGTGACTTCCCCTTCCAGATGGACTGTAACCTCAAACTGTGAGCCAAAATAAATCCTGTCTTCTTGTCTTTGCTTTTCTCTGGTATTTGCTCACAGCAAGAAAAGAGAAACGGAGGCAAGCTGGTTTTCAGGCTCCCTTTTTAACTCCAGTTACAGCCATCAGCAAAGACTTTTCAAGCACCAAGCATGCACATTAAGATAAGGTCGGGAGACTCCGACTTGTTAATCAGCCGGAAGTGAGAGCGGCGCGGTGGGAGGGAGTAGTAGCTACACAGGCAGGCCTGTATGCTACTATAGCTTACTTGCATCCTTGCATGGCGTGTGCACCATGAAGCCTGCTGTCTTCTGCCCCGAGACTCCACCCACACTCACAATGCCCGCAAACCAAGAGGGGAGTGTGAAACTCAGGAAGAGTGCGCTGGCTTTTACAAGCCTGGAAGGTGCGTTTTTTCCTAGGCCAGTTGACTGCTTTGCAGAAATGAGTTTGTGGCTTGGAGCTACAGGTGAACAGCTAGGCTTCATGAATTACAGGTGTCTGTACTGTTCCTCGGGGCCAAGAATTTAAATTCATACCACTGAACAGTTTTTAAAAGCTTGAACACATTATTTTGTTTGTATGCAAATGTGAACTGCTAATTTCAAAAGAGTCTTAACTATTTATTTAAGTAGTCCCCGAGGATCTCTACTTGAGCACAATTTCCTAACAGTCACTTTGGGTACTAGATGCACTAGGAAAATAATAAACTGTGTGTTTAAATTAACTCAGTGGCTCAGGTTGCCCACAGACTTCCTTAACTAATTGAGTCAAGAACTCAGCTGCTCTCAGGAACTCAATATTCCTTTCATTCACATTTGAGATTTAGTAGAGAAGATGGAAGTCTCATAGGTATTAATGTGGAAATAGGATTGAATTTTAAAAAAAAAAAGAGCCTTTGTAAACAGTTACCATGTTTGACCTTGACTTAAGCCAATGAACTATATGTTATTAGTACAGATATTTAGAAGATGGGCTTCAATGATTCTCAAGAAGCTGGGAGCATTGCAACTTGACCTGAAGTCACAGGTAGTGAAAAGGAGTAACTAAAGCTTGGGACCTGTGCTGGCCAAGTAGAAGAATTATAAGTCTGAAAATCCAGCACAAGCTTGCCCACATAGGCCTGGGAATGAGCAAGCAAGCTGTTGAATATTCCAGGAACTAGCAGGCCAAGAAGAGATAGATAAGACATGTCTGGGTGGGCTCAGGCAAGCAGGGACCTGTCTGGGCAAGATGACCCAACTGAATGATGAGGTATGGTTGGAGGCCAGCCAGATGCCCTACTGCCTCAATACCACCCTTAGGAATTTTCCTATGCTCTGATCTGCACGGATTCTAGCTGGATTTGAATTAGCCAATCATGTATAGGCTATGCTAATTCCTTTGTTCCCCTAGACCTCCTTCCTATAAAACCCCCTAACCCGTAAGCCTCAGGGTTGATCCCTCTGTCTCCTGCGTGAGATATGGGTCCACCTGGAGCTCCGATATTAAAACTACCTCCTGTGTTTACATCAAGTTGGCCTCTCGTGTTTCTCTGGGTTCGAGTTCTCCCGGGACTTGAGTGAGGGTCTCTCTACGGGGGTCTTTCAGTGGAACACTATCTAGTCGTTCTCAGCAAACTTGCTTGCAGATGGCCAAGCTGCTCAATGCCAGGTGGTTTATGTTCAAAGAGAGAAGCCCATGGGCAATCTTGATTGGCTGGCTTTGCTACCAGCAGTGCTACTACCAAGAGCAGAGATCTCTGTAATTAAAGGCATTTTGACTACAGTCTTCTTCGTGGTCCTCAGCAAGTGGAGGGGACAGGAGGGCTTTGTTTTCTTTGCCACAGATGGGGGAAATCAGAACCACTGGGCTCAATCTCCCCATTCCAGATTTTAGAGGCTCATGGTAGAAGACACTTTGAAGTTCAATTTAGCACAAACCCCAATTTTGCACCTTATAGATGATGAATCAAGTCTAAAAGTTAATAAAATTGGTAGTGTTTGGCAGAACAAGACATTACAATATAGGTCTGATGAGTTATTTTAGGAATATATATATATATATTCCTGGGAAATTTAACTATATATATATATATATTACTATATATATATATATATATATATATATTGCTATTTTCTGAGTCATTTAAGCCTTTAAAATTATATCTAAGTACATCTTGGGGCAAATCTCTCTTTGAAAGCCCTTTTAACAAAATAAGTATAACTGATAATTTCAGTTAAGTATCAGAAAGGAAGATATTTCATATTGCCCTTCCATTTCATCTATCCTATAAATTTACCTAATATTAGAATTACTGCCCATTGGCATAATTAGCATATAAGAAAGAAGGGGTCATGTTAAACGGTGAAACTCGTGGCTCCTTTTAACAAAACAAAGGAGAGAAGGGCTTTTGCAGGGGTGTAGCTGGGAAATTTAACTAGGATCTGATGGAATTTATTTATTTTTATATTGTAAGCATTGGTGTCTTGCCTGCATATGCTGTCTATATGATGGCCCTGGAGTCCTTAGACCTGGAGTTCTGGACAGTTGTGAGCTGCATGCAGTTGTTGGGAATTAACCCTGCATCCTCTGGAAGAGCAGCCAGTGCTCCTAACTGCTGAGGCAGTCCTCCAGCCTCAGATTTAGGTAGGTTTTATAAGGCTCTTTGTGCAAGGTCACCTCGGTGTCCACCATCTACAGTGATGTGTGCTATCACCCCCAAGGTAGTGGTGAAGAGATGTATACCCTGCCTCATTCAGGCAAGTGATGGGGATGAATAGCCTTTTCTGTTACATCTACTGATGTTTCATGGTTTTCAGTTCAAGACCATTCGCATGTGAAAAGGCATACTTTGGGGTGTCCTAGTCTGGGGCCTTTCATAAGGTAGATGGTATTTGCAGAATTATGTCTACAAAAATTGCAAGAGCCAATAGATTTCTATTAATTCATGAAAGGGTAAAAATAATGAATGTTTAAATGCATCAACTGTGTTAAACAAGCCAACTACTTCTGAAGACTCAATAAAGAAAACCTATAAAGGGGAAAACTTTTTTCTTTCCCACCCATCCTATGGATGAAAATTTGTTCAAAAAGAAAATATGAAGTGTCATTTGGCCATGTATAGGTAACGTCTTCTATAAAGGCAGATTATGGCATGAATAGTCTGCAGCCCTCTGTGGGACAATTCATGTGTCCGATTCCTGCCAAATCAAGTTGGGCAGCAGGCTCCTCATTTTCCAGGTGTGGATATTCGAAGCATGCTTATTTGTTGGGAACAGAATAAGATGCTCTAGGTCAAAAGTCTCTGTTCTTGTGTGAAAGGCGATGAAGAGTCTGTAACAGTGAGCCTGAATTCCTCATTATGCTGAGAACACAGAGACTACCCGCTGCTCAATTTGTCTGTTACTTGGGGATAGAAGGGTGAGTAAACTTACCTCCTGTTATTGTTTCTTTCGATCAGTGATTATGTGGAACTACGCTACCCTCGGGAGGACATATCTGACCACCAGGCGAGTCTCTAAAAGAACGTTACACAGCCTGCCCTTGGAGCTGCTGGGCCTTACATTGAGCAAATTTGCCTTGAGACTGAAGGGCACAAATTTCCATGGAGTTGTCAGATGATACGAGAATGGGCTGGAGGGTCAGAGAGGTTCTCCATTATCCATCTTGCATGCACATAGTTTTCCGTACCTACTCCCTAAGTAACAATAAATGGGAAAGACAGTATGGCGGTTCATGTCTCACGGACCAGGAGGAAATATTGGTTGCTATTATAGAGATGACAAGGGGTGCGTGCATATGAGTTTGAGAAATCACCATGTCAGTACGTGCTAGGTACCCATCAGTAAATTGGTTGTGGAAATACACACTTATTAATCTTTTTTGGTAATATTGATACACACTTAAAACTCTGATTCCAGAACTGTGCCACAGTCATTTTGATTTTTTTTTTTTTTTTATCATTAGGCAAGAGAATTAGCCATTAGAAAGCCATTGACTTGGAGGAAACGTGTTGATAAAGTTGTCAGCTGCGGTGTTAGTGTTTGTCAGTGTTAAAATGTTCGTTGGAACTGAAAATATTTTTAAAAGAAAGGTCAAAAAGAGCCACTGCGCTCTGTATACGTGTCAGTGGAAATGGAGTCCGCCTCCTGTCCTACATTCCCCTCAAGTGACTTTCCTGTCAGTGAGACTCATGTGTGAAATTAAACAGCGCGTGTCACTACTGAGAAGGGGTTGTGGGTGGGTGTATTTTTCTAAGCGTAATTTGAGCGGTTTCAATGGGGGTTTCACGGCCCCATTTATAACTCTCCCTATATTTATTTACTTGGAAATATATTATTCTTCATGTCAGAGTGCCAAGAAATCTGGTTAGTAAAAATGCCAGATTCTTTTATTTGATTTTATTTGATTTCATTAGGGACCATCAGCCTAGCTGCTTAAGTGGCCGACTACCGTTTGCAGTTAAACATTCATTAAGGAATCCCTGGTGGTTCATTTGTTTCACCCAGGTCCAATTACAGTGCCACAAAAGCAGTTTTTGTAGCAATTAGTTGATTTTTCCTGTTTATGTTCTGTCTCTTTAGGAAGAGGACTAGCTTGCGGAGGTCAGATTTTTAATTAGGCACGATTTAGGGCCAATAAGAAAACTGATAATTTACTAAATGGCTGTGGTGGACTTAACAGCTCAAAGCAGAGGCAAATAACGCAACAGGGACCCCAGGACTCTTGTCTGCCTGGTGTGCTCAGCTCAGAGCCCTACAAGAGAGGGAATAGATTAAATGTTAAATGGCTGTCACCGGTACTTATGTGTGGTAGTACACGCACAGCACTGGAGTGTCACCTCAGGTACCATCAGGACTTATCATCTGCAGTGGTTCAAGTCTTAGTAGCATTCTGTGAGGGAGAGGGATGCATTTCTATTTTTTTATTGATTTAAGTTTTATCGCATTATGATAAGAAAAGATACACGATTTCAATTTATCTGAATTTGTTAACATTTAAAAATATATTTTAAGTAAATAAAATTAAACCACATTCTTGTTTCCCTTTTGTACCCCAACTCCTCTCAGAGACCCCCCTTCAATACCTACAATACCTTTTTTTGTCATGTTCTTTAAAATTTATAAAATATTATAACAATAGACATGAGTATTATAAAAGTTGTTTGATATAAAACAACAATCAATTTAACAGCCTTATGTAGTTGCTTATCTATAACAATATTGAAAATACGTACATTTTTCTCAATATAAATTTTAAATAACTCCAGACATATTAACTGTATATTTTAAAATAATACATCACTACTAGTATTATTTAAATTAACATAAGTATATAAAGTCTTTTTGTTTGTTTGTTTGTTTGTTTTGTATTTAGTAGAGCTTAAAATCTTGGCTCTTACTGTGTACGAGCCCAAAATAAAAATAATTTTTAGACATTGGATTTCATTGTAGTAAGGTTTAAGAAATGGTGTGTATATTAAGATTGGTCTATCTATAAAGTCATTCATCAACTGTTTATATGAACAATGGTTCTGCTTGGAGGGTGGCACAGACATTAGGTGAGGGTAAGAATCTGGTTCATTGGGTGCTCTAACACACCCAGGATCAGAGGTGAGGAGGACACAATATCTATCCCAACATGAGGAGTAACTGGGACCAGTAGGACCTAGGCATGCAGGAACTACACCAGCACAGTGGCATAGGTTCCTTCCAGTCTGTCTGGGCCAGTGCCCTGAGCAGCCAGTCCCACAACACCCAAAGGAAGCTTCACTCTCAGTCCCTCTAACAGCTCCAGGATCACAGGATCCCAGAATCACAGGATCACAGAGACAGCTTGACTCTGACGAGTTCTGACACAGTCAGGATCACAGGCAGATTTAGCAAGGGCAGATAGCACTAGAGATAACCAGATGGTCGGGGGCAAGTGTAAGAAAATGAACAACACAAGCCAAGGTTACTTGGCATCATCAGAACCCAATTCTCCCACCATAGCAAGTCCTGGACACACCATCACACCAGAAAAGCAAGACTCGGATAGAAAATCGCTTCTCACAATGATGATACAGGACTTTAAGAAAGACATAAATAACTCCCTCAAAGAAATACAGGAGACATTGCTATTTTATTTCTCCAAGTTTGGATGGAGAAAGGTAAAATACTGTGAAATATGCATCTACTAAAAAGGTGGTGTCTAGTCTACCATACAACCCTCAATTAATGCCAGTGGTAGAGTCAACACAGAGACTGCCATAAGCCCTGTCAGGGGTTGGACTTCAAAGTTCCTATATTGAAGTTCTAAGTTTGGCACTTCTGTGAGATTGCCATCAAAAAGGGGGGAATCTTGGAAGAGGTATTTAAGCTTGAACACACTTATGTCGGTGGATTCAATATGACTGCTGTTCATTTAAGAAGGGATCAAGATGCAGACACAAAGAAGGAAGCTCACATGAGAACCCAGGAGGAAGACAGTCATCCTCAAGGCAAGAGAGAGAGAGAGAGAGAGAGAGAGAGAGAGAGAGAGAGAGAGAGAGAGAGAGAGAGAGAGAGAGAGAGAGAGAGGTCTTAGAGAGGCAGATATTGCTTACACCTTGGCCTTGAACGTCCAGCCTTCAGAACTCAAAGGAAAGATATCCATCAACTGAGCCACCTGGATTGTGTACAATCTTTATAGCCATCTTAGTGCACTAAGATCTATATCTGAACAAATGAATTGGAAGGACCATGGTTAAACCACAGGTATCTATGGTTGTGTACCTTCTCATTAACCTCTCACATTCTCAGCATTACAGGGGATGAGAAGGGCTGTGTCTAAGACCTGATATCCTGCCACTGCACAGGAATGGGAGAATATTCTAACGGCAAGAACCTAGGTGGTCTCTATGGCCTACAGCACCCCACTCCTGCTACCTTGCTTATTCAAAGAGGTTCTGCATGTCAGTACTTCGTATAAAATATGTTAAAACAGTGCCTTTCAAATTAAAGGATTAGACCCTGAGAGACAATGTTAACCTACATCTATTATTAAAATTTGTCAGTCTTAACATTTGCTAAATTAGCAGAACACATATTTATTGACCAAATCTCCTATATTCTTCTTATGTTCACCATGATACTTTCAAATTTGCATCATTTCTAGATAGAACAATTGCTATGCAATCATTCTCACGGTGTGAAATTTGTCCAAAGGTTTATTAGTCTTTCAGATTGGGGTTTTGAGAGGACATAGTCAAGTCCTCTGGCCCTGGCACAGAGTCATCTTAAACTTCAAGATGCTCACTGCATGCCTACCAAGCCCTTGCTGAGACCCACTGAAGCCCCTTCCAGAGAAAGACTTCACGGAAAGACTTTTCCTCTACAGACAGACTTAGCTCTCTTCCCCAGACCACATCACAATCAAAATAGAACAGAATACTAAAATAACTTTTCGATTACTATCACCATCCCATGCCCCCCATTTCTTTTGCCAGTTCCTGCTTTTTATCTATTACCAGAAAGTATGAAGTGATTTCTGGATAGCAACACTGAAATCTGTATGAGTAGAACTGAGACAGGATGCTAATGTTTATATGTTAGAATTCTACTCTAGTGATCTGGGTAACAGTGACAGACAACCATATCACTAATTTGATTCACTAGGAAACCCTGTGAGAACACACCTCTGAGAGTGTCAGTGAGGATTGTTTCCAGATAGGTTTAACTGAAATGGGATAACCCACCCTAAATGTCAGTTTTAGCATTCCATGGTCTAGGGACTTCCACTGAATAAAAATGATTATGGGATTTTTATTCATCTCTCTCTGCTTCCTGAGTACATCTGCAATATGACCAGTGTCCTCACACACATGGCTCACACACCTGGCTCACACACCTGGCTCACACACCTGCATCCATCACTTTCCTGCTCTCCCATTTTTAAACCTGCTTTCCTCAAGTATTTTGTCACAGCAACATGAGGAGCTACGAATGCAATGAATGCCACTGAGAATGTGTTCCATGTTCCTCTGCATCCCCAGTCTTAATGACAAAAACATTTCTAATTGAACAGAACCTTCTGGTAAGTTCTTGTGCAGGGGTTTTGGCTGAGCAATCGCTTTAAGAAGGGAATGCTACCCTGCACCCTCGGGACAGTCACGGTTGGGGTTCACTCATTTTCATGATGGAGGCATACTAGAGACTAAGGCATGCTCATCTCCTCTCAGAGGAAACTAGAGAATCAAAATAATTATCCAGTTGATGCTGGAGGATCCAAGAACAACCTAGAACAACTCTTTCTGCCTCCCTTGTTCACTCCTCTGGTGTATTGGAGAGTCATGATAAATGTCAAGATGACCTGTAACAGGCATACAAGAAATGGAGAAGGTCTTGAGAAAAAGAAGTCTCTGTAATATATTTTGGAGGGGTTTCCTGGCTGTGGAAAATGGAAGGGCTTTAGTGTGATGGCTTTAGACTTTTCCACAGTGACTTTTACAACTAAGGAGAAAACTCTGAGGTTGTGTAGAAAGTGACTTCTCAGACTGGTGTTAGGAGCCTGATACATACATGCAAATCACTATAAATCACCCTACCAGAAAATAAATGCTAATGGAGATTGGAACTCTTGCATGTATGGTTTGCAACAGAGATTCTGGCTTGGAGAAGGCCCACCAACGTACGCTGTTTTCATGGACGACTAAATATTTGCTTATGAAATGGATGGCGTGCCCTAAATTGCAGTTCTCTTTGACTACTGATTGAGCCTTTCCTTTTCTGCTCATATTTCCCTGGGGATCATCAGGGATGCATTTCCAGGGACCTGCCCTAGTGCTAAAATTCACAACTTCACAAACAACGGGTCCTGCTCGCTGAGGGTGCTACAGGAGTCTGTCTCCACCTGTATTTGAGACGAGAAACCAGTCTGTGGGTCAAGACTGAAGATCACAATCATGATGCTGTGCTAGCTTTTGGTATCTGATCTCTTCTTTCTGCCGTTTTAAGGTGTTTCTGGGGGATTCGAATTTGGTTCCTGGTCTCAGACATGTTTTTCTAATTCCCCAGAACTACCTTGCTTATGTGGATGGACTTGTCCTGGTTAGAAACGCTCCTGTTCTCAGTAAAAACTTAGCTCTAGGCTCAGCATGCTTATTGCTAAGTTTCTGGGTAAATGGCCTTCTGGGGAGTGAGTTGCTTTCACAAAGCCCTAGTCTCGGTGTCACTGGTCTGGACTCATCCGTGTGTACAAACAAGAGTAGACATCAGATCATCTCAAGCAAAAGAGACAGAGTAATACAGAAGCTACTTTTGAAACTTGAGTCCTGCCTGATTTAAAATTCTTTCCGGAGAGTAATTAATAATAGTCAGTCAATGGAGTAACTTTGTATAAACAGTGAATGGCACCAGATTCCCTATTGGCCCCAAATCAATATGTGGCAGTTGGAGACTTCTACTGTCGAAGAGAGACAAGGGAGAGACAAGGGAGAGACCCTGCTCACTCCTTGGCTTCCAATGTTATATGTAGGACCAGAGATCATAATCTGGCTCTGTTGCATTGGACCAGATCCCTCATTCTGGTCACTTCTAGCATAAGAACACAGAAATTTCTAGTAAATGCCATTTTGAAATACCATTTCACAACATTTACAAATGAGTGCTAACTTAATAAAATTGTGACTTCGCTAAACCTTCAGAAAACTCACACAGCATTAAGCTTTCCAAAAAAAGAAAGAAAGAAAGAAAGAAATGAAGGAAGGAAGGAAGGAAGGAAGGAAGGAAGGAAGAAAGGAAGAAAGAAAGAAAGAAAGAAAGAAAGAAAGAAAGAAAGAAAGAAAGAAAGAAAGAAAGAAAGAAAGGAAGGAAGAAAGAAAGAAAGAAAGGAAGAAAGGAAGGAAGGAAGGAAGGAAGAAAGAAAGAAAGAAAGAAAGAAAGAAAGAAAAGAAAGAAAGATAATTTCTTTTTTTAAAAAAGCATTAGGAGTGTAAATAAAAACCATAT
>JADRCD010238639.1:0-10479 GCA_019843815.1 Montemys delectorum
AAAAAAAGAGTACAGATTATAGTTAATAAAGAGAATGTGACAGTTTTCCGTTTACTTAAATTTTAATCTATTATGACTTTAAAATTTAAGATTAATATGGTTTTTCCATTTGTTTTATGTTCCTTGTAAATCTGAATTTTAATTATATGGCCATGCCATGCATTTCTATTTTTAGCATGGTATCGAAACAATGCAAACTATAGGATTCCTAGAAGGCTGTGTATATAAAACCTTCCACAGAAAAACAAGTAAGAGTCTCGAGTTTCAAATGCACTTCTTTAAGTTACTTAAAAGAATATTTTACTGGTGTATTATTTTATGACACATTTGTTTAGTGACATTATATATTTTGTGAGCTCCTTCTGGAGGACTCAGCTCATTAATAGGTTGCCTAGCACATATCGTACTCGGTCCATAGCACTAAAAATAGGAATTAAAAAAATAAATGAAATCACTCAGTATTGTTGGTTGCTATGTGTAAGGTTCAGGCAGGAAGACCCTGAATATGAAATTAGCTTGGTGACAGTGTTGATTTTGATTCACTTTTAAAATTTAAAGTAAGTTTTCTATTTAGATCCAGCTGATGTTGAAATCAATTCTCCTTGGAGGGAGTTTTTTTTTTTTTTTAAGATTTATTTATTATTATACATAAGTACACTGTAGCTGTCTTCAGACACACCAGAAGAGGGGGTCAGATCTCATTACAGGTAGTTGTGATCCACCATGTGGTTGCTGGGATTTGAACTCATGACCTTCAGAAGAGCAGTCAGCTCTCTTAGCCACTGAGCCGTCTCACCAGCCCAGGAGTTTTTGTTTTGTTTTGGTTTGGTTTGTTTTGGTTTGGTTTGGTTTGGTTTGTTTTGGTTTGGTTTGGTTTGGTTTGGTTTGGTTTTGGTTTTTGGAGACAGGGTTTCTCTGCATTGCCCTGGCTGTCCTGGAACTCACTCTGTAGACCAGGCTGGCCTCAAACTCAGAAATCTGCCTGCCTCTGCCTCCCAAGTGCTGGGATTAAAGGCGTGTGCCACCACCGCCCGGCAGGAGTTTTAAAATAATGGATATGTGTATAGTTTTTACATTGTTTTACTTAAAACTAATTTGCAGTGTTCTCAAATATTCAGAAGTTTACTCTTAAGATTTCTCCCTCAAGAAAATGAGTCTCTCCCAGGGATGAGCCCTCTTATAGGTTATCCAACACAGAGCATTTATCCCTGAAACTATATATACACAAACAACAACAGATTTGGCAAATTGCTTATAACTTGAATAAGCTAAGTTTCAGAGCACATTTCTTGAAAAAATTATGAGAATATTCAGAGTGTTCTGTTGACTTACATTCCAGAGAAAATACACAGGAGAGAAAAATAATCGTAAAAAAATAGAAACCCTCAGGGGTGTTGGTGTGTGTTCAAGTTCTAGGTTCCAGTTCTTTTCCAGAATCTTTATGAAAAAGACAATGCTTTGACTGAGCCTTATGTCTGAAGAATGAGTGGCCAAATAAAATTGCAAATGCATGTTTGAAACTTGCTCAAGATGATTCAGCATAAAGCTCTTAGTATACATGCAGAGTCCTGAAGACTATATAAATTCATCCTTTGTTACAGATTTTACATTCAAACCATGAAATGCGACAGTGGCTTGCCTCCTGTTTTCAGCACATTTGAGTGTATTAGTCATATTCCTTTTAGTCATATTCTTTTTATTCTTTTTATTTTGTCCTTTTATTCTGTCTCTGCTTTTTCTTTTCTTCTTCCTCTTTGTGTGTGTGTGTGTGTGTGTGTGTGTGTGTGTGTGTGTGATCAACCCGGTGTTTATTTGATTTTCCTTTATTTTCTGAGTCTTACTTTGTCACCGTGTTTGTCTTAGAATTTGAAATACACACCAGACTGCCCTCGTATTTACAGATATCTGCCTCCATAGTCCTAGGATTAAATGTGTGCATCACCACAACCAACTACATTCCCTTATTTTTTAGGCAAGTTCTATTCAGATTTCAAAAGGAAGTGAAAGACAGTATAGCTGTACCACATATAAGCAAACAACTTTAATTTCAAAAAGTGAGACTATCCATTTATGTTGTTAATAGTAAATTATTGTGTAAGCAACACATTGTAAAGGGATATCTGATTTTTTCATGAATTCCAATGATAAAGTTTTGTTTCACCTCAGAAAAACAGATTCACCCAGACTGTGGAAATCAGAAGCCATCTGCTAGGTACGCTCTCCGTGTGTGTCTCAGCATTCCAAGCTGCTGTGGGCCTGTTTGCACAACTGAGATATTAGTGGGCACAGAAGTTAAGCTAATAATGGCATCACTTGATAACCAAGGTCTATGGTCTAAAATGGACATTCTGAAGTTACTGGAAGGCATGAAGCATAATATCCCATCAGATGACCTCAGAGAATTCACAAAGAGCCAGAGCGACCTAGATTGGGACAAAGTAGCTTTTGGACTGTTTTCAGGAGAAATGTGCAAACAGAAATGGATGGAGATTTCTTGTAATTTAAGGAAGTTCCGCACACTGACAGAATTAGTGCTAGAAGCCAACGAACTTATGAAAAAACCTAGCAAAAATAATATCGTCAAGCAGCATTCTGGCCGACCCAAAAGACCCTTGACTGCCTATCTGCGCTTTTACAAGGAGCAGAGAACCAAATACTGTCAGATGTACCCTAAGTACAGCAACGCCCAGCTGACCAAACTCCTGGCTGAGAAATACCGTCAGCTGCCTGCCGAGATAAAGCAGAGATATATCATGGACTTCAAGAAGGAAAAACAAGACTTTCAGAAACAGATGATTCAATTCAGGAAAGAACATCCAGTTTCAGGGCATCCTAAGAAAACCGTGGTGCCCGGGAGTCACCAAACCAAAGTCTCTACGAAGTCACAAGGAGATATGAAAACCGTAAAGTCTCTTCGAAAAACAGAATTTCCCAAAACATTTTCCTCTGATAGGAAATTTCAGGGAGAACCCAGGAAACCCCCTATGAATGCATATCACAAATTTCACCAAGATTCATGGTCAAGTCCGGAGCTGAGGCATCTGACCTTTAGGGAGCGCTGGGTGGAGATTAGCAGGCGTTGGCATCGAGTCCCAGAGGAACAGAGAGACCACTATAGCAGTCAGGTTGAGGAGCTACAGAAACAATACTGGGTGGCGCTGGACCTCTGGCTCAAGAGATTGTCTCCTGAGGAATATGCTGCATACAAAGAGGCAAAGGCCACCTATGGTAAGCGAAAGAACATGGGCATGTCTGGCGGCAGAAGGCCCGAGTTTGCACCAACAGATGATGTGCAGTCCTCCGCAGAGAAAAGGCTTCAAGTAAAGCCTGGAGAGGTAGAGGAGCTACTAGATCCTGGGACAGATTCCTCAGAGACTGAACAGAGTCATCATGGTGGCTCCCAGGCATCCAGGCGAGATATGATGGATGATAGCGAAGAGGAAGATTCTAGCACCTCCTCAGATCCTTGCAGTACAGATGAAGATGATGAAAATCTTCCTCAGTGGAACCCTAAGGTTTAGACGCCATTTTAGCCACTTTCATATTCTAAATCATTGTTTAGGACCATCCAAGCAAAACCCAGGACGTTCCCAACAGATAGGGAACTGATCTGTCCTCTCTGGGTTGTACTCTCTTGCTTTTCTCGCCTACAGCCTTTGCTTACTAAATACAAAGGAGTACAGTTTGGGGAGAAGGGAGTTTGCCTAGTCGTGCCTACATCAGATTCCTAGGTTTAGGAAGAATGTAAAATCTATTTACTTTTTCTTTGATCAACTATAAAACCAATCTTACAAACCGAAGCACTGCATATACAAGTGGTGTCAGTTAATTTTAGGAAGGTCTCTTAGTCTTTGCTGTTGCAAACAGGATATCAAATCTCAGGTTTGATATTCAGAATACGTAGGAACATAAACACTTAGATATAAATAAATACATCCTATTTTATGACCTTATCTGATTTGTCTGTAATACATACTTCGGGACCACTTTCCTGTAATTACATTCATTATTTGAATCTTATACATGTTTAATGTTAACTTCTCACTTTTGCTAATAAATACTCTAAGCTGTTTTCATGAATATTAGCTTTAGATCAGTTGTTGTAAACCTTTGACATTTTATATTTGTACCTCAATATTAATTTTGTTTATTTTAGTTCACATATAAGTTGTAAAATTTGGGCATGTTAATAGAGCATTAAGATACTTTCATAGATACTTAAAATGTATAATATGTATATTAGTTTAAATGTGTATATCTTTCAATATAGTTGTCTTTTATTTAAGTTGAAATTTACATTTTGAAATTCACAGTAAATTATCACTCATATTTTCATTAATCGTTTATTTGCTCTTCCACGGAAACAATTATCTTCATGTATATTTTGCAACATTTCCAATTTTTTACCTTTGACTTACTTTGGCTTCTAAAGATGTTGGATTAACTATATGTAACAAAATCAAGAGATAGTAGTAATAAATTCCTGTCTTTATTTTTAATTTTAGCTAAAATTTACAGGATTTACTACCACAAATTTGTATTGATATATGAATTTGAATTAAGTTGTAGCATTTACTTATATAATTTACTTATACAATTAATTTAATAAATTACTTTAATAAACTTTAATAAATCGTGTTTATTAATTTTGTCCTACCTTTAGTCATATAATGATGGAATTGCTCTATAGTGTACTCCAGAGATACACAGAGAGTGAAACAGTCCATGGGTACATGTTGAGAAGTATAATTATGGAGGTTGAGAAACCTCACCATCTACTTATTGGGGAGAGCCAGTAGTTTAGTGTAGTTTGCACCTAAAGGCCTGGGAGTGAGACTGTGGTAGAAATCCCAGCCTAGGGACAAATAAAACAAAATGTCCATGCTGAATTCTGGGTGTCAAGCAGCAGCAGCCCCAGTTGGACCCTGCCACCCTTGAGTAACATTAACAATAGCTTTTGTGTCCAGTGCTTATAGGAGCAGAGGGATTTTAGGTTCCTTTACAGAATTTGGGAGCTTAGCTAGCTTAGCTCTTGCCTTGAGTGCATTCTTTCCTTCAAGAAGTACTTCTTATTTTTTTATTGAAAATAGTTTTTTCCCCACCACATCATCTATTCTAAATATGGTTTCCCTTCTCTCTACTTCTTTCAGTTCTCCTCCAGATCTATTCCCATCAAGATCCACTCCCTCTCTTCTTCTCATTAGAAAGCAGGCGTCTAAGGGACAATAATAACATACAATAAGATAAGACACAACCTATCACATTGGAGTTGGACAAGATAAACAGAAAAGATATCAAAAGATGGCACAAGAATCAGAAACCCACCCATGACCACACTCCAAAGTCCCTTAAAGCACTAAAGTGGAAGTCACAACATGCCTGCAGAGGACCTGTGCAGACCATTGCATGTCCTGTGCATGCTGCCTCAGTCTCTGTGAGTTCAGATGAACTTTGATCATGTTGACTGAGAGGGACTTGTTTTCCTGTAGTCCTCCAACCACCCACTCTGCTTCCCACACTCCTTCTGCCTCCTCGTCTCTTCTGTTCCCTGAGCTCTAAGTGAAGGGATTTGAGAGAGACATCCTACTTAGGGCCGAGTGTTCCAAGGACACAACCTTTTCTTAATGATGATAATCTCCTTAAAAATTCCAGCCTCTCTTCTAGCACATTCCTTCCTTAGTTGTGGCATTAAATTTCCTGGTGATCCCAACCAAAGAATACACATGGAGGGACAAATGGCTCCGGTTGCACATGAAGCAGAGGATTTTCTTCTCTGGCATCAGTGGGAGGGGAGTCCCTTGGTCGTGGGAAGGCTATATGCCCCAGCATAGGGCAAGGCTATGTGGTGAGGCAGGAGTGTCTGGCTGGGTGGGTGGGTGGGGGAGGACCACCATAGAAGTAGGGTGGAAAGAGGGATGGGAGAGGGCATTTGTGGAGGGGAAACTGGGGCTGGGATAATATTTAAAATGGAAATAAATAAGATAACCAAATACAATTTTTTAAAAAAATTCCTGGTGCTCTCATTTCTCTCCAGTTTATGAGTTATTTCTTTTTGCATTGCCATACTTTCTCCTTTTTACTGTATACCAGTATAAGCATTATCAATAAAAACCATACTACAGATCCAGCATTCTACAGTCTTTGTTGCTTGAGTTTGAGACAAGTTTTTTGTATTTCATAACCCTCGCTATCCTGGAACGTGCTATATAGATCTGTCTTGCCTTGAACATACAGAAATTCAGCTGCTGTTGCCTCCCAAGTGATGGGACTAACACAGTGTGTATCTCAGGACCTGGCATTATTATGCAGTCTTGACATTTTGTGTGCCTAAAGAAATTAGTCCACTACTTTTAAATTTCACTCCAGGCAAATTGTTAGACCAAGAGCAGAAGGCAGCTAGATTCTTTGCCAAAACATGACAACTCTCCCCAGTCCAGTTTTCAGTTTTGTTTACTATTGAAACCTACCGCTGGAGGTACAACTCCAAAGTTCCCATGGTGCTTAGCACCACAGTCTTCCAGGCTCTAATAGAAGAGCTTGCTAGGTGTTCCACCGATTTTCTAGTCTAAAATTCCAAAGACGTTCACAATCCTTGTGGGGTGGAGGGAAGAGAACAATCATAACAATAATAAACACCATGAACAACAATAAAAACAACGACATGGACTCTGGTACCAACTTCTGTATTTGTTAATTTTCTGTTTCTATGATAAAATACCTTGACAAAGGCAAGTTATAGAAGGGCTGTGTGGAATGATCCATACAACAGATGTCCTACTTTAGGAAGCTGGAATGAGCTATTAAGATGTACAGGCTTGTTATATTCCCGTATAGTTTTCTACTCACGTTTACTTGTCTTTTTAATACCTGGTCATCTATTTCTCTTTTTTTTTTCTTTATTTCTATGTTTTTTGTTTGTTTGTTTGTTTGTTGTTTTTCGAGACAGGGTCTCTCTATATTGCCCTGGCTGTCCAGGAACTCACTCCGTAGACCAGGCTGTCCTCGAACTCAGAAATCCTCCTGCCTCTGCCTCCCAAGTTCTGGGATTAAAGGCGTGTGCCAACCCCCCCCCCCCAACCCCTTTGCTGTCTTTCTTAATTGTGTTACAAATGCAATAAAAAAGTAGTCATTTCTCAGTCAGCAGGTATGTTAATTAAACAATTGACTTTTGAAAACATTAACATGGGTGTGCAAGGAGTTTAGGTAATATTCTGGACAAAAGGGTATATCAGGAATCACTTCTGAATAAGCCAAATTGTAACACAGCAACATAAAACAATGCCTTTGATTCAGCACTATGGAAAGCACTTAGACTGCCTAAAGCAGCTTGCATTAATACTAGGAAGATAGTGAAAAGATTGCAAAAATGACCTTGTGGCTCCAAGACTAACAGTAAGTTTAACATGCCCAATTCTGTACATCCTCCAGAGATGTGCCAATGGGTCATAAGGAGACTCGTTCAGCTAGTGAATGTCAAGGGTCAGCAACAATTCAGGGGTATAGCCAGTGTTCAAAAGAGTATTTTATCTCTCTCACTTGCAACCCCAAGGTGTGCAGCATTAGACTTTCCAGGTTCTAGAAATGTGGTTCTTACAATTACAATGGGCATTCAAACCACGTCTACAGGAATTTGGAGATCTGGTGTCCCAGGGACAGGGGAATTAACTGGGGGAAAGTAGTCTAAATTATAAGGGAGTTATTTCTGTTTGTGGTATAATTGATGAATACTATAATCAAAAAAATTAAAGTAGTAATATTTTCTAATTATATATCAAGAGAACTTTTTCTATTGACAAAGAATGTTCCATTTCTCAATTGATGTTAACTTTATGTTCCCAAGAACCAAAACTTTAGAAAGAGTTCCAGAAAGAAATAGAGGATGCTTTTCTATCACATGACCACAGCACATTACTTGGGAACAACCTTTCTTAACTCTGGTACTTAGAGGACAAGTCTTTTTCTAGTCTTACCAATACCATTGCTGATAATACTATTTTTTTTGTGTCCTTTAGGGCCACAAAAAAGGCCTACTCCATGACCATCTTCCATTTTAAGTGGTCTTTGATCACCAGTCTAGATAAGGAAAAGTTCTGGAATATTAAATTAGAGAGATGGAAAACATATGGGACCCATACAACCATTTGTAGTAGACATTTCTGTAAAATGTGGAGAACAAATTTGTTGTCTAAAATAAAATTTATGATCTTTCAATGGAATTAAGTTACCTTTGCTTCTAAGACTGGAAAAAGTTGAAGATGGGTTAGGGTTTTGTAGATTTGGTATATGATAGCCAAATTTATAGAAATGATCACTGATTGTGTACCAATACAGATTCATGCTATTCTTCTCATATGGTTGACTGATTCCCCTATTTGAGTTGTCAGTGGCCAATAAATGGTGAGCAATTGTAACATCTTAAACTGTTGTTGCAGCAACCACTGGATGTGCTAACTACTTGAGTGAGCCTAGTGATTCCTGGTTTCATTTAACCTTAATGTACTCCCAGGCAAGGAACTTCTGAAAGCACCCTACAATCTCAGTTATCAAAAAGACAGAAGAGATCCCAGTCTGGTAGCACAGGCCTTTAATCCAAGAACTCAGGAAACAAAAACAGGTGAATTTCTCTAAAACTGGCATCAGCTTGGTCTGCAGAGCAAGAATAAGAATAGCTTTCAAACAGTAAGACCCTTTCAATTAGCCTTATCTCCAGAACAGAAATGATTGGAGAATCAAAATACACTTTAAAGGATAGTTAGTTAGTTAGTTAGTTAGTTAGTTAGTTAGTTTTTCAAGAGAAATTTTTTTTCTGTGTAGCCCTGATTGTCTTAAAATTTATTCTGTAGACAAGGTTGGCCATAGACTCAGAAGTCCACCTGCCTCTGCTTCCCAATTGCTCTTTTAAAGGTGTGTGCCACTGTGTTTGGCATAAGAGAAAATTTATTCGCATGATTTCCAGTCTGTGGTTTGACTAGTTGAACAATAACTGTCTCCCCGCAAAAAGAGCAAGAATAGAAGAGTTGTTCAGTTGTTCAATGAATGTGAATGCCTCAGCTGATTTTCAGTGTTCACTGTAATTGTGAAGTAGTCGTGTAGTGCCAAGGATGTGTTAGTGAACCCCAAAAGACCAGAGGAGCAAATCAGAGGCAAACACACCAGCGCTTTTATTCAAGGCCAAGCTTGGAAAGGTTTTGTTGGAGAGGAGCCTAGAATTATCTATAGGATAAGGTTTTATAGGTAGCTCCAAATGTGAGTGAGAGTGTTTCTAGTCTGGCAAGCATCTAATTAGAGAGCTACTATGGCCCTTACCATAATTGGCTGCTGCTGGGATGCTGGGAGTCAAACCATGAACTTAACTTCTGCCACCCTCTGCATTGCTGTGTGTTAGGTGGGTGGTGAGGATGGGGGGTGAGAGTGGCTTATTGGGGATTAACCTGGAAATGCTGGATTTGTGGAGGGAGATTAATCTGGAGAGGCAGGTCTTGTTGGGGTTAGCCTAGCAACTGGAGCTAGGTACCAGCATATTAGTTTACCTGAGTCTAAGTTCTCTAAAATGGATTGTGAACTTAAAAGATTTGGTATCTCAGTCTCTAACCCTAGCTAAGAAATGCCTCGGAAGAAGGGTAAATGACCTTGGCAATGAGAGCGAGGAAAAGGATGAGGGTTAGGAAAAAGCAAAAGCTGTCTTCAATGTCCTTTTATGTATGCTGCTACGAAAAGGTGGGATGCTGACTGATTTAGGATTGGTCTTACAACCTCTAATGATCAGATCAAGAAAGATCCACTTCTGGGAAGTGGTGGCCTCCTGTCTTTCACCCCAGCACTTTGGAAGAGAGGAAGGCTTATCTCTGAATTCAAGGTTAGCCTGGCCTACTTTGTTAAGTCCAGAACATTCAGGGCTACACAGAGAAACCTTGTCCTGAAACACAAAACCAAAAACAAAAAAGCAAGAATAATCCATCATAGTTGTGCCCAGATGCTTGGGTTTTGGTTGATTCCAGATGTGGTCAAATGACAAACAAAATTAGCCATCAGATTAGCTCTCTTAAAAAATTGAAAAGGACAGAAAGAATGGTAAGAGTTTTTTTAGCAATACTTTGAGAATCACCATAATAAAATATATAATAGAATATATATATAATATATAACTTGAGAGCCACAAAAATATAATATATAATTAATAATAGTGAGATACAATTGAATTCCCTTGAGAAGCCCACACCCATTTCTCTGAGCATCTCTCCTTCTCTTAAAATGTATGCTTAAAATCTGTTGAACATAACATTTAAAATCTGTTTTACACAAGCCTTCAATCCCAGCACTCAGGAAGTGGGATTACAGAGCAGGTAGATATTCATGAGTTCAAGGTCAGCCAGGTCTACAGTGTGTGTTCCAGGACAGTTGTGGTCGTAGAGGGAGACATTGTATCAAAAAATAAGGAAAGAAAGGAAGGAAGGAAGGAAGGAAGGAAGGAAGGAAGGA
>JADRCD010238639.1:19870-49149 GCA_019843815.1 Montemys delectorum
TTTTTTTTTTTTTTTTTTTTTTTAGTTTTTCGAGACAGGGTTTCTCTGTGTAGCCCTGGCTGACCTGGAACTTACTCTGTAGACCAGGCTGGCCTCAAACTCAGAAATCCGCCTGCCTCTGCCTCCCAAGTGCTGGGATTAAAGGCATGTGCCACCACTGCCCGGCCTGGCAAATCTACATTTTCTAATTCAAGGAATCCAGGCTAACAGTATTGAACTATATTGTGTTCTACAAACCAAGGCTAATGAAAACTGGAGACATGGGGTCAGCAACATTCTTTCTAGGACTCAGGAGGGCCTGGGTTCAATTCCTTATGATGATAATGATGACAATCTTATATAGCAATGAAAAAGTTTTTACAGGATATGAGACAACATTGGTTATACAACTGAACAAGGACTGTCAGCTAACATTAGATAAAAGTATGAGACATAATTTATCAGAACAAAATTCTATACCTAGTAGCAAAATTGACCTCAAGAGACAGATACATGGGAGCTGGTTCCTAGTACACACTCAGAGATGCTGAAATCCCACTTAGTTCAAAACAGCATGGGACAAAATTAGTGGCCAGGCCAAAACTCCAATGAAAGGCAGTGGAGCCAGCATTTTCATTAGTCTGTGTTTTGTATACATGGCAATTCTGAGACCAATGTCAGATTTTTGTCAGATGCAGCACTGCCAAGTGAGCTTGGGTGTTCTTTGCAGCATCATTGACATTGCTTTGAAGGCCCTAGTCACCCCAACTGATTTCAGAAGTAGTTGATTCTTTTTTCTTTTTATTGCAGGTATATTTCTTTTAATTATTCCAGTAAAATTAAGCACTAGGAAAACAAAAAATGGAAAGCAGCTGAGACAACTTGTCCCTTTAGTGCTTAAAGGCTGTGGGCTGAGTGCATACATGTATGTACTTATGTGTGTATGTGTGTGTGTGTTGAGACAGGGTCTCTCTGATATGTACTTCTGCTTGTCTTGGAACCCACTATGTAGATCAGGCAGGTCTCAAACTCACAGACTCTCTACCTGCCCATGCCTCCTGAGAGCTGGGATTAAAGGCATGTGCCACCACACCTGGCTCAGCATAAACAGGCTGAGTAGAGAAAATGGTGACCAGCTGGGTGTGGTGGTTGGAGATTTAAATCCCAGTACTCAGGAGGCAAGTACAAGATTTCTATGAGGTCCAGGCCAGCCTGGGCTGTGTTATAAAGAGAGATCCTATATCAAAACAGACAAAATAGAAAGTAGTACTAAATAACAGGTACAGTGGTAGCCTCTTCCATGTCCTATTTTGGGAATCCTCTCAACACACTCTCACACATCTTCATGGCTTTACTTTTCACAATGAGCCACTCCCTTGTGGAATTCTACTGAAGGAATATGTATTTTCTGATTACTCACAACACTAACAATGCTACTCTCAAAAACTTCAGAAAGGAACTTAAAAAGTGCCAATGCTGGTTCCAATGTGACATATGATAAAGCTCCAGCTGAAAAAGTCAGAATCCAAGATCTAGTGACATTAGTCACCATGAGAAGCTATGACCCTTGGTCAGAGAGTGGATGATTGAATGAATCTCTACAATTTATTTTCAAGTGCTGGGAATCAAACATGGGGCCTCATACATCCTAGGAAATTTTGACCAAATAGTGAGGTTAAATGTATCAGATGTGCAACTTAGTCTCCATGTGGTTACACCAACAACTGGAGTGGAGGCTCTCCCTAAAGCTGTAACCTGACTGTAGTACCCATTTCCCAACAGAGCTGTATTGTCTGTCTTCAGTGGGAGAGAATGTGCCTAATCTGGCAGAGACTTGACTTGATGTGCCAGGGTGGGAATATATCCAGGGAGAGCCTCACCGTCTCAGAGGAGAAGGGCATGGGAATGGGGGAGAGCCTGTTGAGGGGGACTGGGAAGGGAGTAGCACTTGGGATATAGATAAACAAATAAAATAAAAAAAATTAAAAAATTAAAAACAAACCCCAAATTTCTCTATTCTAGATTGCTGTACTGAAGGGTTGGGAATGTCTGATTAGACTTGCTCTGAGTGAATGGTGATGAAACATGAACATCCAGTTCAGTTTAGAAGACACAAAATGTCAGAGATACCTAATTCCAAATAGCTCTTGTACTTGGGAAAGTATTAATATGTGATTATGAAACTGTTTCAGGAAACCAATGGGTATTATTGTGTTTGGTAGAAGTAGAAACAAAGGTTTACTTCATTGCAGCATTCAGAGTGATCTTCTGGTTCTTGAAAAAAATATAAATCTGGATTCTTTTTTTAATTCTTTTTATTTTTTATTTGATATTTTCTTTATTTACATTTCAAATGTTATCCCCTTCCCAGTTTCGCCGCCTCCTGGAAACACCCTATAACAATCGCCCTCCCCCTGCTTCTATGAGGGTGTTCCTCCACACACCCACCCACTCCTGCCTCCCCATCTTTGATTCCCCAACACTGCGGCATCTATCCACCCTTCATAGGACCAAGGACCTCTGCTCCCATTGATGCCAACATATGCAACTGGAGCCATGTGTACTCCTTTGTTGGTGACTTAGTACCAGGGAACTCTGGGGGTCTTGTTGGTTCTTGTTCTTCCTATGGGGTTACAAACCCCTTAAGCTCCTTCAGTCCTTTTCTTCCTTGGGGACTCGACACTCAGTCCAATGGTTGGCTGAGAGCATCGCCTCTTTATTTGTAAGGCTGTGGCAGGCCTTTCAGGAGATAGCTATATCAGATTCCTTTCGGCAAGCATTTCTTGGCATCCACAATAGTGTCTGAGTTTGGTAACTGTATATGGGATGAATCCCCAGGTAGGACAGTCTCTGGATGGCCTTTCTCTGCTGTACACTTTATCTCCATATTTACTCCCGTGAGTATTTTGTTCCCCTTTCTAAGAAGGACCGGAGCACCCACACTTTACTCTTCCTTTTCATTGAACTTCATGTGGTCTGTGAATTAAATCTTGGGTATTTGGAGCTTTTGGACTAATATCCACATATCAGTGAGTGCATACTATGTATGTTCTTTTGTGATTGGGTTACTTCACTCAGGATGATATTTTTCTAGTTCCATCCATTTGCCTAAGAGCGTCATGAATTCATTGTTTTTAGTAGCTGAGTAGTACTCCATCATGTAACTGGAGTATGCAGTCACCAAACCCAGACACTATTGTGGATTCTGACAAGAGCTTGTGACAGGAGCCTGTTTCCTGAGAGGCTCTGCCAATCCCTGACAAATACAGAGGTAGATGCTCTCAGCTAACCATTGGACTGAGCACAGGGTCCCCAGTGGAAGAGCTAGAGAAAGGACCAAAGGAGCTGAAGGAGCTGGTAGCTTCATGCTGTTCAAGGAGGTGGAGGGGCCTGGTGCTGAGGCCCAGGCCTCTCTCTCCCTCCTAGGGTGGCTGGGGCCTGGTAGTGAGGCCCAGGTCTCTCTCTCTTCTCCCGGGGCAGGCCTGTTTGCTGCACGGCGCCTTAATTAAAAAGGAGGCAATGTATGAATGAGTTATTTTATTGTAGGAAGGGGAAATATGCTAGTTGGGTGGAGAGAAGGAAAGGAGAGGAAGGAGAGAGAGAGAGAGAGAGCAAAGAGAGGAGAGAGAGAGAGCAAGAGAGAGGGGAAGCAAGAGTGAGAGGAGAGAAGAAGAAAGAAGGGAACAAAGAGTGAGGAGGGAACAAGAGAGAGAGAAGGGAACAAGAGAGAGAGAAGGGAACAAGAGAATGAGGAGGCAAGAGAGAGAGAGGAGGGAATAAGAGAGAGAGAAGGGAACAAGAGAAAGATAAGGGAACAAGAGTGAGGAGCAAGAGAGAGAGGAGGGGGCAAAACTACCCCTTTTATTGTATGGGGCGTGGCATGCCTGGCTTGTGGTCAGATGACTGTGTGTAAGGTCTAGCTAGAATGCTGGGAGTTTGAGGCAGTGTCTGCCTGATAGAGCACACATCTCCTGCAGGGGCAGCTGTGAGGGGTCTGGGCTGAAATCCGAGCCATGGTCTCAGGAGCAATTCACTGAATGCCTTTCGTCCCTCCTGAACAGATGCTCAGTGGGTCTCCGGAGTTCAAAGTAGCTCTGCTCTACTGGACTCTGGCTGTCAGAACTGCCCCACATCATAGGAGGAACAACAATATGAACCAACCAGTACCCCCAGAGCTCCCAGGAACTAAAACACCAACCAAACATGAAGGGACCCTGGGTTCCCTTGCATACGTAGCAGAGGATGGCCTTGTTGGACATCAGTGGGAGGAGAAGTCCTTAGTCCTGAGAAGGCTTGATGCCCCAATGTAGGGGAATGCCAGGACAGGGAAGAGGGAGTAGATGGTTGGGTGCACAGTGTGAGAGGGGATGGGATAGGGTGTTTTTGGAGGGGAAACCAGGAAAGGAGATAACATTTGAAATGTAAATATAGAAAATGTCTAATAAAAAAAGGAATTTATTGAGTATTTTTGCATCAGTGTTCATAACAGTAATTGGTTCTCTTTATCTGTTTGGTCTTTGTGTGGTTTAGGTAGAAGCATAATTATGGCTTCATAGAACAAATTCCTTCTTTTTCTACTTTGTGAAATAGTTTGAAGAGTATTGGTATTAGAACGTCTTTGAAGGTCTGATTGAATTCTCCAATAAACCCATCCTGGGCATTTTTTGGTTGGAAAAATATTAATGACTGCTTCTACTTCTTTCGGGGTTATGGGACTGTTTAGATGGTTTATCTCATCCTATTTTTACTTTGTTTTTGTTTATTTTATTTTGTTTGTTTTGTTTTGTTTGTTTGTATAGCCCTGGATGTCCTGGAACTCACTCTGTAGACCAGGCTGGCCTCAAACTCAGAAATCCACCTGCCTCTGCCTCCCAAGTGCTGGGAGTAAAGGCGTGTGCCACCACTGCCTGGCCTCTTTTAACTTTGGCACCTTGTATCTGTCTAAAAAATTGTCCATTTCATCCATATTTTCCAATTTTGTTGAGTATAAGCTTTTGTAATAGGATCTGATGATTTTGAATTTCCATGGTTTCTGTTATGTCTCCCTTTTCATTTCTATTAATTTGGATTCTCTCTCTATGCCCTCTGATAAGTCTGGTTAAGGGTTTATCTAGTTGATTTTCTCAAAGAACCAGCTCCTGGTTTGGTTGATTCTTTGTATAGTTCTTTTTATTTCTACTTGGTTGATTTCAGCCCTGAGTTTGATTATTTCCTACCATCAACTCCTCTTGGGTATATTTGCTTCTTTTTTGTTCTAGAGCTTTCAGGTGTGCTGATAATCTGCTAGTGTAAGCTCTCTCTAGTTTCTTTCTGCAGGCCCATAGAACTATGAGTTTTCCTCTAATAACTGCTTCATTGTGTCCCATAAGTTTTGGTATGATATGTCTTCATTTTCATTAAATTCTAAAAAGTCTTCAATTTCTTTATTTCTTCCTTGACCAAGTAATCATTGAGTAGAGCGTATTTAAGACCAGCCTTAGTCCGTGGTGATCTTATAGGGTGCTTGGGATTATTTCAATGTCCTTGAATGTGTTGAGACCTGGTTTGTGACCAATTATATGCTCAATTTTGGAGAAGGTACCATGAGGTGCTGAGAAGGTATATTTTTTTGCTTTAGGATGAAATGTTCTGTAAATATGTTAGGTCTATTTGGTGCATAACTTGTTAGTTTCACTGTGTCTCTGTTTAGTTTGTGTTTCCGTGATCTGCTAAGAGTATGAAGTTGAAGTCTCCCACTATTATTGTGTGGGGTGTGATGTGTGCTTTGAGCTTTAGTAAAGTTTTTTTTTTTTTTTTTATGAATGTGGGTGCCCTTGCATTTAGAGCATAGATGTTCAGAATTGAGAGTTCATCTTGATAGATTTTTCCTTTGACCAGTATGAAGTTTTCTTCCTTATCTTTTATTTTTTTTTTTTATTTATTTATTTTTTTTTTTGGTTTTTCAAGACAGGATTTCTCTGTATAGCCCTGGCTGTCCTGGAACTCACTCTGTAGACCAGGCTGGCCTCAAACTCAGAAATCTGCCTGCCTCTGCCTCCCAAGTGCTGGGATTAAAGGCGTGTGCCACCACCGCCCGGCTGTTCCTTATCTTTTTTGATAACTTTTGGTTGAGAGAGTAGAGTTGATTTTATTTGATATTAGAATGGCTACTCCAGCTTGTTTCTTGGGACCATTTGCTTAGAAAATTGTTTTCCAAACTTTTACTCTGAGGTAGTGTCTGTCTTTGTCATTGAGCTGCTTTTTCTGTATGCAGCAAAATGCTGGGTCCTGTTTATGAGTCCAGTCTATTAGTTTATGTCTCTCTTTTTTTTTTTCAAAATTCAACAGGTAATTCAATCACTGGGCACAACAAGTAGAATCCTAATCTTGTAAACCATGTTAAGTAAAAATCTTCCAGTGTTGAATCGATTCATCATCTAAACCAGGGTCCACTTGTAGCTACTTCTTGTCCTCCCACCATCCCTGTCCAAAAGCCTAGTCTATGTCTTTTTACTGGGGAACTGTATCCATTGATGTTCAGAGATATTAAGGAAAAGTGATTGTTACCTTTTGTTTTTTGTTGTTGTTGTTGTTGTTAGAATTATGTTTGTGTGGCTATCTTCTTTTGGGTTTGTTGAAAGATTACTTTCTTGCTTTTTCTAGGGTGTTGTTTCCCTCCTTATGTTGGTGTTTTTCTTCTATTATCCTTTGTAGGGCTGGATTTATGGAAAGATATTGTGTAAATTTTGTTTTGTCATACAATATGTTGTTTTCTCCATCTATGGTAATTGAGTGTTGCTGAGTATAGTAGCCTGGGCTGACATTTTTGTTCTCTTAAGGTCTGTATGACATCTGCCCATGATCTTCTAGCTTTCATTGTCTCTGCTGAGAAGTGTAATTCTGATAGGCCTGCCTTTATGTGTTACTTGACCTTTTTCCCTTACTGCTTTTAATATTCTTTCTTTGTTTAGTGCATTTGGTGTTTTGACTATTATGTGATGGGAGGAACTTCTTTTCTGGTCCAGTCTATTTGGAGTTCTGTAGACTTCTTGTATGTTCATGGGCATCTCTTTCTTTAGGTTAGGGAAGTTTTCTTCTATAATTTTGTTGAAGATATTTATTGGCTCGTTAAGTTGGGAATCTTTGGTCTCTTCTATACCTATTATCCTTAGGTTTGGTCTTCTCATTGTGTCCTGGATTTCCTGGATTTTGAGGTTATAGGAGCTTTTTGATTTTTGTATTTTCTTTGACTACTGTGTCATTGTTTTCTGCCCCTGAGATTCTCTCTTCTATCTCTTGCATTCTGTTGGTGATGCTTACATCTATGACTCCTGATCTCTTTCCTAGGTTTTCTAACTCCAGGATCTCTCTCTTTGTGATTTCTTTATTGGTTTCTATTTCCATTTTTACATCTTGGATAGTTTTGTTCATTTCCTTTGCCTGTTTGATTGTGTTTTCCTGTAACTCTTAAGGGATTTTTGTGTTTCCTCTTTAAGGGCTTCTACGTGTTTACCTGTGTTCTCCAGTATTTCTTTAAGGGAGTTACTTATATCCTTCTTAAATCCTCTATCATCATCATGAGAAGTGATTTTCAATCTGATTCTTGCTTTTCTAGTGTGATGGTGTATCCAGGACTTGCTATGTTGGGAGAATTGGGTTCTCATGATGCCATGTAACCTTGGTTTTCTTTTGTTTATGTTCTTATGCTTGCCTCCTGTCATCTGATTATCTATAGTGCTACCTGTCCTCCTTATATGTGACTGGAGCCTGTCCTTCATGTGATCCTGGTTATGTCAGAACTCTTCAGAGTCCAGCTGTCTCTGTGATTCTGTGATCCTTGGTGTGTCAGAGCTGCTGGGAGTCAAACTGCCTCTGGGATCCTGAGATCCTGGTGTGACCAAGCTCCTGGGATTCTGTGATCCTGTGGTCGTAGGTGTGTTAGAGTGCCTGGGGATAGAGCTTCTTCTGTGTGTTGTGGGACTGGCTGTAGAGTTTGGGCCCAAGGTCTGCTCAGGGCACTAGCCCAGACTGGAGGGAACCCATGCCACTGGTCCAGCGGTGTTGTGCATCCCTGAATCCTGCGGGTTCCAGTTACTCCAGGTGTTCGGGCAGATGTTGTGTCCTTCTCACCTCTGATCCTATGTTTCTGGGCATGTTAGAGGACCTGGGAGTGGAGCTTCCTCTGTAAATCTGGATTCTTACATGTAACTTCAGATTACTGGTGAATGTAGTAGTCTCGACTCCTAATGTGGCAAGAGTGGCTGTATCACACTGCACTGCCTCTGTTTAGATCCCTTTCCTCTAACTGGAATGCCTTGTCTAGTCTCAATAGAATGCATGTCTTATCTTACTCCAACTTGATATGTCAAGGTTGGTTGATATTCATGGGATACCATCTTTTTTCTGAGGAGAAGGCAAGGAGGGGTAGATATGAAGGAGGTAAAGTGAGAGGAAGGGACTAAGAAGAGAGAAAGGAGGAAAAGCTGTGAGCTGGATGTAAGATAAATAAATAATTTAATTTAAAAAATGCACATACATGAAAATAAATTCCTGTAAAACCTAAGTTACATGATGAAAACATGCAGATATCTCAAACCCTGAAACATTTTGTTGCTAGTGTTTTGAAACCGGAAAAAAAAATCTTGGGCTCTTGCTGTAGCTCATGCTCAAGGGCAGACCAATTTGCTTCCAAATGTGTGGTCCCAAGCTTGATCCCCAGCACTGAAAAAAGAAAGAAAAAGAAAAAAAATGTAGAGTGAATTCGAAAGTTAAATGAAAATTACTCTAGTGCAATTGATCCTGGTTACTTTCCCAACACCTGTCCCTGATGAACACATGAATATTTCTAATTTTATCCTGTACAAGTATTGTGTTGGATATAGTCATGAATACCTTTAATCCTAGCACCAGGAAAAGTAGAGGTAAAAGGATCTCAGTCTCTCACAAGCTATATACAAGGAAATCTCAAGTTCAAGGCTTTCCTGGGCTACAGAATGCATTCAAGGCTAATGTAGGCAGTTTAGTAAAGGCCACTTTCAAAAAGTTATTTGTGAAAGCCCTGGGGGTATAGCCTAATGATAGAGCCATGACCTAGCAATCCATAGCAAAAGTGCAAAATTATGAAAAGAATCTGAAATATAATATATAGACAGGCATAAATGAATCTAGGCTCAATAAATGACTCTGGCTCAGCAGCTGCAGGCAGATGGATGTATCTACCCTCCAAGTCAGAATTACAGTGTGAGACCCTGTCTCAAAATAGGACATAAAAGAATTGAAAAAGGGGTATAAGTGAATATTACTTTATGAAGCCATAAAAGTGTTTTTTTTTGGACTTAAATTATATTAGGATTAAGATTCATAATATAAATTCAGACATCAAGAAGGATTAAATAGGATTATATTTTTTTCTAAAGCTATAACATTAGACATGGGTCTTTAAAATGTTTGTATTTAGGTGCATAAAGGACTAATGACTTAGTTAATTAGGAAAAGAACATAGATTTGTATATAATTATACCATGTTTATATAGAGAAAAGTAGAATAAGAATGTAGAGTTCTAGCTGGGGAGTGGTAGTACATGCATTTAATCCTAGCACTCAGGAATGAGTTAAGGCCAGCCTGGTCTACAGAGTATATTTCAGGACAGCCAGGGCTATACAGAGAAACTATGTTTGAACAGCCAAATAAATATGTATATAATTCTAACTTGGATTAAAGCAAAATTGACCAAGGGGCTCCTAAGTGGTTATGAGATGAGCATGATTTACCAGGAATGATGTGAAATTTCAATATAAAATTTGCAATTTCTCTTGTAATACCTATGTGTTATATTAACACATCTATATATTATTTCTATAATGCATATAGTGTTTTAAGTATTTTATTGATAAGTATTTATTGTTTAAAATTTTGTTTCTTTTTTGTTTGTTGGTTTGTTTGTTTGAAAAAGGGTCTCACTATGTACCTCTGGCTGGTCAACTCAGAGATCTGCCTCCACAGTGCTGGGATTAAAGGAGTATAATATAACACCCAACTTTGGTGAACATAAAAATTTATCTTGCACAAAACTGCTTGAGTGTGGCCTAGCACACCTTTAATCCCCACACAGGGATGACAGAAGCAGGAGTTCCTGTGAGTTCCAGGCCAGCCTGAGTGCCATAGGAAGAACCTGTCTTTTTTTTTTTTTTTAAATAAATCTTTTTTGTTGATTTTTTTGTTTTTGTTGTTTTAAGATTTATTTATTTATTTATTTATTTATTTATTTCATGTATGTGAGTATACTGTCACTGTTTTCAGACATACCAGAAGAGGACATAGGATCCCCATCACAGATGGTTGTGAGCTATCATGTAGCTGCTGGGAATTAAACTCAGGACCTCTAGAAGAGCAGTCAGTGCTCTTAATGGCTGAGCCATCTCGTCAGCCCAGAGGAACCTGTCTTTAAAAATGTATGAAAATTTATATAGAAGCAATTATTTCTATTCTTTGAGAATATATTTAGAGATGTTGCACCATAGGGAAAAATGAATGGTATATAAAAATGTTGGTGACAGGAAAAAAGAAAAAAAAATAGGCTGGGCGGCAGTGGCACATACCTTTAATTCCAGCACTTGGGAGGCAGAGGCAGGTGGATTTTTGAGTTCGAGGCTAGCCTGGTCTACAAAGTGAATTGTAGGACAGCCAAGGCTACACAGAGAAATCCTGTCTCGAAAACCAAAAGAGAGAGAGAGAGAGAGAGAGAGAGAGAGAGAGAGAATATTGGTGAGATCCTGTGTATGCTTGTGTATGCTGAGTAATTAGTCATGTCTTTGCTCTGTATACATAGAACAGAATATTCAATCATTCTTTGCTCTGAAAGTACATGATACTAAAGGTGTATACACCACACCTGGCTTATAGACAGTTTTTGGTTTATTTCTGGGTTAGATTATTTGATTAGCTTATATCTCTTTTCTTTTTATATAAAAGGAAGATTAGGTGAGACTTTGCCATTAGGTGAATTGCAGCAACTCAAGTCTTGTCTGCACCTCTGTGGTGGAGCCTTTAGGACAAACTCTACAACCATGGAGAGGCCTTCAGGAAACTCGGTTTCAGGCCAGCCTTTGATAGTGAGTACTTAATTCACATTAATTGTGGAATGTTCATCCTTGTCCTTTTTCTTTGTATTTAAACCTCTTTAATTTAGTTGCATAGTTGTACTTGACATAAGTTGATGTTTTTGGACAGCTGTTTTGTTAATATTTGGTGGAAGAAATGTAAAATGTATTGCATCCATCCAAAATGACCAGGCTTTGCTCTGTTGTTGGATAATTTTTGTCCCTGTATGAACATCTAGTGTTCTTGCACAAACTTAAATAGTGTATTCTGCACTAGTGACGCCAGTGTGTCATTGAGGTAGGTTTAGAACATCAGCACACAGTGATCATAAGAAAGAAAAGAGGAGGGTCCTTAAAGGAAGATGGAGGAAACCTGTGTATTACTTGTTTGATAGAGATCCTCAACTTCCTATCCTTACTAGTCACATGAGCTAGATGTCCTCATAAAAGCCTGGGAAATAGAATGTTTTTTGGAGCAGTCTTGGGGAGCTATCCCATGCTGTCTGTGATCTGAGACCTAATTCTTCAGAGAAAAGGGATGATAGAAGATCCATAAACTTAAAAAATATTCTCCATAATCATTAGTAGTTTTCATCCTATGTTTAAACTTTAACTTTGTTTTCAAAGGGAAGACTCAGAAGAAGTATGATATCCAACAAATTACAGAATAGAAGACAGATCCAGGTTGCCAAACATAGAACTTCCAAAGATTCTAAGAGGTTGACCAGTTGCATCTTTCCACAGCCTGTGACCATAATAACTTCATTCTCTAAGAATGAAACCAGATACAGAAGAGAGGAAGCTAAGCTGAAAAAACCCAAGCAGCTCTGTGCATTGAATAGATTGCAGAAACATCAAGTTGGAGACAGTAAAGGAGATCTATCATGTCCATTGAAACTTACAAACCCTGTAGGAAGAATTGCACTGGGACTGCAAGATGAAACCAATGACCAAAGTGGTGTTAAGGATCAGCTCCCTCCTGGAGAAGTCACCTCTGTCCAACCACCATGCCTGGAAAAGACCGAACAAGAGGCTCTTCAGCTGTCACCTTCTTCCTCCAGTCAAGGGGTAACAATGCCAGTGCCTCTTCATCTATTACCATCTTACTGCATTCAAAAAGTAACTATTGCAGATATCCTGAGACAGACCTGGAAGGTAAAGAAAGCCAGGCAGAGACTGGCAGAAGCTTTGGAGGCAGATAGGCTTGCCAGGCAGACAGAGAACATGGGGGAGCAAAGATGAGTGGAAAACATGTGTTGAGGCCTCTGTAAATTCTTGAAGGAAATTTTTTTTTTGTTTTGGTTTTGGTTTTTCAAGACAAGGTTTCCAGATGTAACCCTGGTTGTCCTGGAACCCTGTCTCTGCCTATGTCTCACCCAGCATTACTTGTATTTCCTTAAATAACAATTTTAATATATCCAACTCACTCTTTTAAACTTTTGGGAAGGCAAAACATATAAGCAGTAGTGTTTTAAATAATGTTGTTTCCAGTTTGCATAGAAATGTTATATAAGAGAATTTCTCTGAAAACATCCTTTCAGTCAGTTGTGATCCACAGTAGAACTTTGGGATAGATTCAACAGCAGCCCATAGAGCAAATGGAATACCTTAATTTATAGAATTTAGATGAGAAGGGTCTATGTATTTAGCAGCTGGTTTTGTGAAGTTACTAGGTAGTTAAAAAAAGCTTAATTTAGGCTAAGACGGTCTTGAGGCCTTGAGGCCTTAAATTTAAATTTCAGTTGCTCTCTGCTGTGGGACTGGTACTTGCTAGGTGTTTAAGTTTAAGCCTGGACCTCTGATTGCCTCAGGCCTGGGAAGGGAGAGAAGCCAAAACAGGTATGCTAATCCGCTTTTATGTCTTATCATTTAACAAGTAGATCTGTTTGTATTAAGTTTACTGCGAGAAGAGCTCTTTCCTCAAAATTGTTCAATTTCAGTTTACAATTTTTTAAAATTTGATGATTATTGGAGTCTCACTATGTGGGTCAGGTAGGCCCTGCACTTGATCCTCTCAGTATAGCCTGATGAATGTTATAATTACAGGCAAGAATCCCATACCCAATTGTAGTTATTTTTATTTACTTTCAGTCTATAAGAATAATCTAGTCTGAAGGGTTATTTAGTGATTTATACTAAGTATTTAAGTTGCTAACACTATTAATGAACAATGGCCCATATGCTATAGCTTTCTACACCATTGTCTTGGGACTTGTTTGTTTTTGTGGAACTCTGTATTATAATCCTAAACTATCAATAAAGGTTTTTATTTTAAATACAAGTCCAGAGAATCTTTTAGTGATAGTAATTTAATGACATAAAGATATTGTAGAAATGTTGAAAACGGAGATATCCTATAAAGATACCAGAAAGCAAGGAAGTCCACTTATCCTTAAGACAAAGGGATTTTAGAGGAGTGTACAGAGCAAACACCCATCCCCAAGGAATGCAAGTTTCAAGGAGATATCCCCCTGGAGAGTGGATCTCCCCCACCCCACCTGCATGTCACAGGGGTCTTATCCTAACTGGGAGGAGAAAGGTCAATAGAAACTAAAGGTAATGTGTAATCAGCCGGTGTTGTAAAATGCAATTAGCCCACGTTGTAAGCTGTATAAAAACTTAAAGCTTTGTTTCCTCTGGGTCGCTCTGTCCCCGATAACAGAGTGACCCTGGTATACCAGTTTCAATTAAGAAAGCAACCTCAAGCTTTTGCAATGGCCTCCTTCTTGATTCTTTGCGAGTGGGGCACCCATGCCAGTTATAACATTATTATAGATGCTGTTATATCTGTCATCTATACTAGTTCTCTATGAGGTACACCTCCATGTCCTATAGCTACTTTTAAAATGAGTTCATTTTTTATTATATAAAGTTACGTAACATTATTTGCATGCAAGACCATAATACAGCTGGTTGTTATACACACCTTTGTTCCTAGCAGTGGCAGGCATCTCTGTGAGTGTGAGGCCAATGTTATCTATGGAGCTGGCCCTAGGAGAGAAAGAGCTTCAGAGAGTTCTTGTTTCCAAAAACCTATACTGCACTTTGACATACTTACTTATACCTCACTATCACACTATCCTTCCAGTCCTACAGATCTTTTTTCTCCAGTCATTTCTAATTCTACTTTCAAGTCCTCATTATATTTATGATTCTATGTATCTATAAAGTCTAGGTTTCACAAACAAAACATGTCTTTGAGACTTAAGTATCCAAGAAGACATTTTTCATTGACGCACCTTGATGTCAGGACTACTCTCTTCATCTCTACTTTGTCTATCTATATTTTCCTAGATATAAATGAATTATTTGATGTAAAGAATCAGAATCCAATGGAATAGGGAAGAGTCCTGAGGAGAGTTTTACTAACAAGGGAGGGAAAATAGCCATGTAGATGTAGTGCAATGGTTATTCATGGTTAACTTGATTAGATGGTTAGATATAAGGCATTTTGGTAGAAGTCAAAACTCTTCTGAACCAGCTAGTAGATGCCCATGAGGTCATTTCCAGAGTTCATTAGATTCTGGAGACTTTGTCCTAATTAATGGCTTAATGCATAAATGCATTCAAAATCTGAATAGAAGTAGATTGCTAGAGGTTTGTTTTGAACATCATATCTCTTTTGTTTTGGTTTAGCTTTTGTTTTTCTAGACAGGGTTTCTCTGTGTAGCCCTGGCTGTCCTGGAACTCACTCTGTAGACCAGGCTTGCCTAGAACTTGGAGATCCACCTGCCTCTGCCTCCCAAGGGCTGGGATTAAAGTTGAGTTTCACCATCAATAGGCCTGAAGATTAGATCTTGATAATAGCTCTTACATCTTACCCTCTGACTCCTAAGCAACACTGTAGGCATGGTCTCTCTGCTGAGGCCTGGGGCTGCACAGCTCATTAGTTAGTAAAATGGAGGCAATGCATAAGTGAGATTATTTTTTTTTTTTTATAGGAAAGGGAAAATAGGCCAGTCATGTAGAGAGAAAGAAAGGAGAGGAGAAGAGGAGAGAGAAAGAGACAGGAAAGAAAGGAAACAAGAGAGCAAGAAGGCAAGAGAGAGAACAAAGAGCAAGAGAGAGAGAGAGGGCAAAAGAGAGGGGAGGGGGAAAACTGCCCCTTATGTTATTGAGACGTGGCTATCTGTTTGTGGGATGGGCCATGCCTGGCTGTGATCAGATGACTGGGGGTAGGATCCAGTTAGAATGCTGGGAGCTTGGGGCATTGTCTACCTGATAGAGCACACATCTCCTAAGGGGACAGCTGTGGGAGGTTGTGACTGAGACAGGGACCAAAGGACTCAGGAGTCCCTTGTAGGCAGAGAGATTGCCAACTGGGTCACTGGAGTTCAGACCTGTTACCCGACTGGGCCCAGGTTGCCTGAACAGACCACTGCCCTACACATCACTAGGTGATCATCTCTTACCCATACAATTCATGCCCAACCTTTTAACATTGTGATGTTATTGTTACACAATTCATGTTGAAGAACTGCGACTGAGTTTTGTAAATGTACAAAGAAATACTTTAAGTAAATTTGTAATTTTATGTTGGTCTTGAAAAGGAATAACTAAAGCTTGAGACCTGTGCTGGCCAGGTAGAAGAATTATAAGTCTGAAAATCCAGCACAAGCTTGCCCACATAGGCCTGGGAATGAGCAAGCAAGCTGTTGAACATTCCGGGAATTAGCAGGCCAAGAAGAGATAGATAAGACATGTCTGGGTTGGCTCAGGCAATCAGGGACATGTCTGGGCAAGATGACCCAACTGAATGATGAGGTATAGGAGGCCAGCTAGATGCCCTGCTGCCTCAATATCACCCTTAGGAATTTCCCTATGCTCTGATCTGCAAGTATTCTAGCTGGATTTGAATTAGCCAGTCATGTATAGGCTATGCAGATTCCTTTGTTCCCCTAGACCTCCTTCCTATAAAAAGCCCTAACCCCTGAGCCCCTCTGTCTCCTGCGTGAGATATGAGTCCACCCAGAGCTCCGATGTTAAAACTACCTCGTGTATTTACATCAAGATGGTCTCTCATGTTTCCTTGGGTGCTCATTCTCCCAAGACTTGAGTAAGGGTCTCCCTACTGGGGTCTTTCACACAATTCCAGTGAAGATCAGCTGAGGCACTCAGACTCACTGAACAACTGAACAACTCTTGTATTCTTGCCCTTTCTTTTGGGAGACAGTCACTGTTGGCTTAGTCAAACCACAGAGTACAAGCCATGCTAATAATAAATCCTCTTTTATACTAGACCTTTAATCTAGCACTTGGAAAGCAGAGGCAAGTGGATTTCTGAGTCTCTGGCCAGCGTTGTCTACAGAATATATTTTAAGACATTCAGGGCTACACAGAAAACTTCTCTTGAAAAACTAACTAACTAACTAACTAACTAACTAACTAACTAACTAACTAACTAACTATCCTTTAAAGTGTATTTTGATTCTCCAATCATTTCTGTTCTGGAGATAACGCTAATTGAAAGGGTCTTACTGTTTGAAAGCTATACTTATTCTTGCTCTGCAGACCAAGCTGATGCCAGTTTTAGAGAAATTCACCTGTTTTTGTTTCCTGAGTTCTTGGATTAAAGGCCCGTGCTACTAGACTGGGATCTCTTCTGTCTTTTTGATAACTGAGATTGTAGGGTGCTTTCAGAAGTTCCTTGCCTGGGAGTACATTAAGGTTAAATGAAACCAGGGATCACTAGGTCACTCAAGTAGTTAGCACATCCAGTGGTTGCTGCAACAACAGTTTAAGATGTTACAATTGCTCACCATTTATTGGTCACTGACAACTCAAATAGGGGACTCAGTCAACCATATGAGAAGAATAGCATGAATCTGTATTGGTACACAATCAGTGATCATTTCTATAAATTTGGCTATCATATACCAAATCTACAAAAGCCTAAACCATCTTCAACTTTTTCCGGTCTTAGAAGCAAAGATAACTTAATTCCATTGAAAGATAGTAACTTTTATTTTAGACAACAAATTTGTTCTCCACATTTTACAGAAATGTCTACTACAAATGGTTGTATGGGTCCCATATGTTTTCCATCTCTCTAATTTAATGTTCCAGAACTTTTCCTTATTCAGACTGGTGATCAAACACCACTTAGAATGGAAGATGATCATGGAGTAGGCCATTTTTGTACCCCTAAAGGACAAAAAATAATAACATTATTAGCAATAGTATTGGTAAGACTAGAAAAAGATTTGTCCTCTAAGTACAGAGTTAAAGAAGGTTGTTCCCTCATAATGTGCTGTGGCCATGTGATGTGACAGCTTCCTCTATTTCTCTCTGGAACTCTTTCTAAAGTTTTGGTTTTGGGAACATGAAGTTAACATTAATTGAGGAATAGAACATCCTATGTCAATAGAAAATGTTCTACTCACATATAATTAGGAAATATTACTGTTTTAAATTATTTTTTGGTCATGATCTTCATCAGTTACCCCAGGAACAGAAGTAGCTCCCTGTAGTGGCTATTCCTGGTTGTCAACTTGACTATGTCTGAAATGAACTACAATCCACAATTAGAAGGCTCACCTGTGGCCCTTAATCTGGAGGCTGAGAGATAGAAGTTTCCAACCTGAATCTTGGCATGAAGATCTTGAGGCATAGTGGCTATGAATCCCAGAAAATTAAGATAGGAAGATCTAGGAGCTCAAGGTCATCTGGGATTAAAGTGTGGTGGCACACACCTTTAATCTGGGCCACACCTTTTGCTGGAGACCTATATAAGGACATTGGAAGAAGGAAGGCTGGCTCTGCTTTGCCTGCTTGCCTTGTGGGACTGAGCAACTGCTGGATCCTTGGACTTCCATTCATAGCTGCTGCTGACCATTGTTGGGAGTTGGACTACAGACTGTAAGTCATCAATAAATTCCTTTATTACATAGAGACTGCCATAAGTTCTGTGACTCTAGAGAACCCTAGTACACTCCCTTTTAATTTAGACTATTTTCCCCCAGTTAATTCCCCTGACCCTGGGACACCAGATCTCCAAATTCCTGTAGACGTGGTTTGAATGCCCATTGTGATTGTAAGAACCACATTTCTAGAACCTGGAAAGTCTAATGCTGCACACCTTGGGGTTGCAAGTGAGAGAGATAAAATACTCTTTTGAACACTGGCTATACCCCTGAATTGTTGCTGACCCTTGGAGACCCCTTGAAGCTACATTTCAATGTCAGGGGCCAAAGGAAGTTGTACATCTTCATCCAATTTGGATGGACATTCACTAGCTGAATGAGTCTCCTTATGACACATTGGCACATCTCTGGAGGATGCACAGAATTGGGCATGTTATACTTACTGTTAGTCTTGGAGCCACAAGGTCATTTTTGCAATCTTTTCACTATCTTCCTAGTATTAATGCAAGCTGCTTTAGGCAGTCTAAGTGCTTTCCATAGTGCTGAATCAAAGGCATTGTTTTATGTTGCTGTGTTACAATTTGGCTTATTCAGAAGTGAT
The DNA here is from genome assembly GCA_019843815.1 of Montemys delectorum. Taxonomy (NCBI): domain Eukaryota; kingdom Metazoa; phylum Chordata; class Mammalia; order Rodentia; family Muridae; genus Montemys; species Montemys delectorum. The sequence continues at coordinate 38,393 of JADRCD010238639.1, forward strand.
TCCTGATATACCCTTTTGTCCACAATAGGACCAAAAAATTTCTTGCACACCCATGTTAATGTTTTCAAAAGCTATTTGTTTAATTAACATACCTACAGACTGAGAAATGACTACTTTTCCATTTCTTGCTTTTGCAACTCATTTAAAGTCAACAATTTTTTTTTTTTTTAAAGAGCTCTGTAATATTTTAGGAAGGTCTGGGTAGGCACCCAGGTTCAGGCAGATTTTGATATGCTCCATTTAGAAACTATGTGCATGGCATTTGCATTATCCATTGTAATATTTTTAGTAGCCACAGCTTTCATTGGTTTAAACAGAATAGTGCGAGGGAGCCAGTTAATGACGGTAATGTAATAAATTCCATTGTTGCTGCCCCATTCTTCTTTTTTTTTTTCTTTTTATAAAGGACAACATTTAATTGGGACTAGCTTACAATTTCAGAGATTCAGTCCATTACCATCAAGGTGGGAGCAAGGCAGCATCTAGGCAGGCATAATACAGGAGGAGCTGAGAGCTCTACATCTTCATCTGAAGACTGTCTGTGGAAGAGTGACTTCCAGGCAGCTCAAAGGATTGTAAGCCCACACCCACAGTTACATACCTACTCCAACAAGGCCACTCACTTCAGCAAGCATATAGAAATCATCACATTCTACTCCCTGGCTCCCATAGAGTTGTTCAAACACATGAGTCTATGGGAGTCACACCTAAACATAGCATAATGCAAAATATATTTAGTCCAACTTCCAGAGTCCCCACAGTTGCAATAATGTTAAGAATGTTAAAAGTTTAAAGTTCTAGTCTCTTCTGAGATTCTTTCAATCACTTAACTTGTAATCCCCAAAGAAAGACAGAAAGCCAAATGGGCAAACTCCAAACTGTGCATCTTCAAGTCTCATGTCAAAGCAGTTTTCAGAACTACAACTCCTTTTTCATCTTTGTTGACTTCAACAAATTTCTTTCTCCTGGGCTGGTTCCACTCCCTGTTACCATCTTTCCTCAGCATATAACCTATAGCTTGGACATCTTGAATATCTTGGGGTCCTCAAGGCAACTTCAATGTTACAGCTTCTTGTTTCAGTGTCTGGAATCCACAAATGATCTTCTGGGCTCCTCCGAAGGGCTGGCATCACTTCTCCAGCTCTGCCCCCGGTAGCACTTTAAGCTCAAGATAATCCAATCTACTCCACTGCTGCTGATGTTCTTGAGGATCATCCCATGCATAGTACTGGCATCTTCAATACACTTGGGTCTTCCAATGAAACTAGGCTTTACCAAAAACCTCTCATAAGCTCCCTTCATGGTGCCAAGCCTCTAATCCTTTGTCTGGTCCTGGCCCGTCAACTGCAACTGAGGCTGCACCTTCACCAATGGCCTTCCATGACCTCTCACAGTGCTGAGCCTCAGCTGCTCTTCATGACCCTTTCATGCCTTCAAAACCAGTACCACCTGGGTGACTTTTACACATTACCAAGTCCTGTTGCAGCACAAGGTACAACCTTGGCTATCTCTGGAACACAACTTCTTTGTGCTCTCAGAAAACACTTCCCAGGAGATTTTACCAAAGTGATTCTGGCCTATTCTTAATCACTGCTAATTTCTTAGCTCCAGCTGACCAGCATCAATTGTCCCAGTATTTTTTTTCTCCTCTGGACTATAAAGCCAGAGCCAAATGACCAAAGCTGTTGAGTTTTGCTGCTTGTTCTATTACATTATCACTAGCTTTCTGTTTTCCAACTCCTTTACTACCTAAGCTTGACTGTCCTGGATGTTACTCTGTACATTGACCATGAACTCAAGAGATCTGCATATCTCTCTTCTGGGATTAAAGGTGTATACCACCATTCCTGAACTTAAGCTTTTCTTCACCTACAATTTGCTCTGTCTCAGGCTGGCCTTAGACTCAGAGATCTGCTTGGTTTTATCTCCTGGGATAAAAGATGTGTACCATCTTGCCTGGATCTAAATTTAGCTAGGTAGGATCTTGCCCCAAAGTCCCACTCCTTTAATCTGCTATCTCCTAGAACACAGGATTCACCTCCATTTCACTTCCTGGTGCCCTTTTAATACTCAAACAATATATTTTATATTTTCCCTTTCTCAGCTTGCTATGCTTATTCAAAATGCTCTTCCTGAGATTTAACCAGAGAACAAAGTCTCTGCTGGGTTGTTTTGAGACTTCCTTTATCAATGCAATTATCATAAACATCTTTACTTTAGCCTCAGGTAGACTCTTCAGATAATGGCACAAAGTAGCCACATTATGTTGCAGGAAACATGGAAAAAGGCACCATCCCACACTAGCGCCAGCTTCTCGGTGGCCGTGGCAACCTCACTGCCTCCATGGCTAGCCCCATGCAGTGACCGCCCTTGCGGTTCTCTTGCTGCAGATTCTGCTTATATTCCCAGTCCCAGTAAAATCAAAATTCTAGAGGCTTGTAATTTATCAGTCAGATTTATATTACTAAATTCTGGACCCACAAAATGTCCACATCACAATCTGGAAACTCGATTGATATAAACACAAAATACACACCTACATGGGGTAGACACACCTTAATTATTATTTAATCAACTATCTAAGAAATCCCCAATACTTACGGCTCCCAGGACTGTGTGATGCTGGCTCCTCTTCCTCTCCTATAGGTTCCATCTTATCTCTTCCTATCCTTCCCTTCTTCCTCTCTGTCCCTGTGGCCCCATTCTTACACACCAATCAAGCCTCCTTTCATGTGCCACTGTGGTGCAGAGAGCAGAGCTCATTTCATGAAATATGACTCAAGAGTCTAGAATGTGAATTTTCAGCAGGTTAGGCTGGTCTCCCAAAGAGCCTGCAAGAAGCCCAAAGGATCCAGAATATTTCTTACCCTGAAGTTTTGTTTAGCAACTACTGTAAGGGTGGAGAATTTTAGATTCTAAAAATAAAAGCATTTATTAGAAATGTGGTAGTATACAGTGTATAACCTCTACTTAAGAAGTCAGGGGAAAACTTCTGTACCTAGCCAAAAATGCAGACTGGTCAGTTTCAGAAACCCGTTGGTCACAAGGCCCCTAGTTGGGGGTCCACACAAGAAGCAAGATATGAATCATCTGGGTGATCAGCCATGAAAAGAATAACCATTGTCCAAACCACATCCTTGTGACAATAAAAGTGCAGAATGTTTTCATTGTGACCCTGACTCAATTAGGGGCTGGGTCTCTTAGAATTTTCCACTGTTTTCCTGTTATGTTTCCTTGGTAACCCCCTTACCCTGCTACTTGTGGTTTTTCCCTTTAAATGCCCCTTACTTCTTGTGTTCGGGGTTGAACTCCTCTGGCTTGCTAGGCTATCTATTCGACCCCAGATCTGGTTTCCCTTCCCCCTCCCCCACCAATAAACCTCATGCTGTTGCATGAAGATCGGTCTCTCACGAGTTATTGGGTGGTCGAGTCATCCCAAGACTTGAGTGAGGGTCTCCCCAGCTCTGGGGGGGGGGTCTTTCATTTGGGGGCTCATCCAGGATTTATGACCACCCTTGACTCTCCGAAGACCCCTTGGAGGTGAGTTCTTACTTGTGGTCCATCTGCCTGTCTGTATATTTTCCATTTGTCTGAAAACTGCTTGCTTGTTTTGCAGTCTGTGAACCTGTAACTAGTCGCGTCCCAGAAGGGAATAGTGAAGCTTATTTCTAGAGTTACTTGCAGTCATTGCCTCTCCGCCCTCCATGAGGAAGAAAGAGAGCTGGTCATCAGACATGCTAGGACCACTGACTGATACCCTGGGAGATGTCCCAGCAGAAATTAGGGAGTTTCGGGGACTCCTAGGATAATCCTAATAGAGTATCTTTTTTTCTTTTTTCTCTTGTCTAAAAACTTGCGTATTATGTTTGTGATTTTTTTGTCGCCCTCGTGACTGTAATGAGAGCGACGGTAACTTCCCCTTTGACTCTGATGTTTGATCACTGAAAAGTAAGGACCTTGGTAAATTTCCAGCTGTCTGTTTTTCTGAAGCAAGGTTGGCACTCGTGATTGAGATGGGTCTTTTTGTGTGTGTTTTGTAACTGGTTCATCTCAACAACCGTGGCAGGCATGGACCGAGCAACTCTGTGATTTGGCTTTGATTATCTGTGTACCTGATGTTTGTTACTGGGCCCAGTTGTCTTTCTCTGTGTCATGGACCTGAAAAGTTCGAGTTGTCTGTGTGATAACTGATTTTCTGTGTGTGTTTGTGACAGGTTAAAATTTCCAAACCGTACAATGAGAGGTTAAAATTTTCAAACTGCTGTGAGAATTTGGCCATTAGTTGAACTTAATGGGAGACCAGCTCCCAGGACTTAAAACAATGGGAAACAAGCTCCCAGAGTTTAGAGACCAGAGCAACCTGGCAGGAAAAAAGAAAAATGAAGTAGCAAACAATTGCCAGGTGGCTAACCTGCTTCTGAACCCTAGCACAAGCCAGCATCAATCAGAGACTACCCCGTACTTTCCTCTGCCTTTTCTCCAGCAACTGTATGGGTATAAAAACCTGTTCAAATTCTTGCTTGGGGCCAGACTCCTCTACCCCTGCATGGGATATGAGTCTCACCTAGTGCTGAATAAAAAAACCTTCTTGCTGATTGCATCAAATACGTGTCTTGGTGGTGTTTGGGGTCACTGTCGTTCCTGAGCCCTGAGTGTGGGGTCCTTCCCCTCATTTTTCAGCAGCCCCTACATATGGTGCGTTGGCCTGGAATCTCAACTACCCTGCACCAACAAGAACGCTCTTGGAGGTAAGCTGGGTCCGGACCCTCCTGTGTCTGTCTGTCTGTCTGCTCCCATGTCTATCTGTGCCTTGTTCAGCAATCGTTGTTACTTCTGGCCCTGCAGTTTTGCATCTGTGATTTATTTCTGTGGTTTTTGTGGGTTTTGTGGTTTTGCTTCACTGGCGACTGCTGGTACGGTGCTTGTTGGCCTGGCCAGCTTCAGGTTGCCCATCTTGAGGGACGCCTCAAGAGGGAAAGATGTACGGGAACCCTCCATTGAGGTTTTGGAGGAGTGCTATGCTTTGGTTGAGTGGAGCAGCAATCAGAGGGCCGTCCAATAGTTTCAGTTTCTTTCAGCACTCTCGGAGTGGCCAAGTTTGCATCAGGCTTCTTATTCCCTGTTTTTTCTGTCTTTTTGGTATGTGTATGTGGACATTGACGATGGGACAGGCTATAGTGACCTCCCTGACCTTGACGTTGGACCACTGGATGGACGTTAGGGACCGTGCTCACATTCTCTCAGTTGAAGTAAAAAAGAGACCATGGCAGACGTTCTGTTCTGCTGAATGGCCTGCCTTTAATGTAGGATGTCCACCAGAGGGAGTATTTGACTTAGAAGTGATAAGAGCTGTTAAAGATGTTGTTTTTCAACAGGGACTGGGGAAACACCCCGATCAGCAACCATATATTGTTGTGTGGGAGGATTTGACCACCTGTCCTCCACCATGGGTCCGGCCATGGGTCCGGATACCTAAAACACCTGGTAAGCCAGGTTCCCGAGTCCTGGCTCTGCAAGACCACCAGACTTCTAATAATAAGGAGCCCTCCCGAGTGGCTCTCAAGAAGATTTACCCTGACACCCAGTCAGACCTCCTTCTCCTAGACCCTCCTCCTCCTCCTTACCCACCAACTTTACCTCCCCAACCTCATCGTGCACTTCCTCCCCAACAGGCAGCAGTGGCCTCTGCACCTCCTGAAGATCTCACGGGCCCTGCCCATGGGACCCGCAGCCGCAGGGGAGCGTCTCCTGAGAACGCTCAGATCCTTCCGTTGTGTGCCTATCGCCCTCCCCCAGCAGAGGAAGGGGGCCTCCAGCCCCTTCAATATTTGCCCTTTTCATCTGCTGATCTATACAATTGGAAAACTAACCAACCTCCTTTTTCTGAGGACTCCACCAGATTAACTTCTTTGGTGGAGTCTCTTATGTTTTCTCACCAGCCCACCTGGGATGACTGTCAGCAGCTCTTGCAGACCCTTTTTACAACAGAAGAATGATAGCGGATCCTAGTGGAAGCTTGAAAGCATGTTCCAGGAGCTGATAGGCATCCCTCCATCTTACAGAACATCATAGATGCTGGGTTCCCTTTAGAGCATCCCAACTGGGATTATAATGCCCCCGAAGGGAGGGAAAGACGGTGTGTCTACTGTCAGACTCTTGTGACAGGTCTCAAAGGGGCAGCAAGAAAGCCTACCAATTTGGCTAAGGTAAGAGAGGTGGTCCAGGGGCCAACAGAGTCCCTGCCTGTGTTTCTGGAAGGACTTAGGGAAGCCTATCATACGCTTCCCTTTTGACCCCGCTTCTGAGGGGCAACAGGCAGTGGTTGCCATGTCATTCATGGGACAGGTGGCCCCAGACATTAAGTGTAAGCTGCAGAGACTAGAAGGATTGCAGGACATGACTCTGAAAGATTTAGTGAGAGAAACAGAAAAAGTATATTATAAGAGAGAGACTGAGGGAGAGAAGGAGCAGAGAAAGCAGAAGGAGCAAGAAGAACATGAGAATAAGAGGGAAAAGAGGCAGAACCAGAACTTAACATGGATCTTGGCCACAGTGGTAGGTAAAAGTCCTCATGTAGAACCCAGAGAAAAAACAAGGTAGTTAGGGCACCTGGACAACACTCGCCACAGACCTCTTGACAAAGATCAATGTGCATATTGCAGAGAAAAAGGACATTGGGCCCAAGAGTGTCCTAAGAAAAAGAAGCAGGTCACACCACGAGTCCTAGCCCTCGGAGATGAAGATTAGAGGGGACGGGGCTCGGAGCCCCTCCCCGAACCGAGGGTAACTTTAACTGTGGAGGGGAAGCCTGTAGACTTTTTAGTAGATACCAGAGCTCAACATTCTGTACTATTACAGCCTATGGGAAAGACAAAAAGAGAAAAAACCTGGGTAATGGGTGCAACTGGACACCAACAATATTCTTGGACTACTAAAATAGTAGTAGATCTGGGAAGAGGACAAGTGACTCACTCATTTCTAGTGATTCCAGAATGCCCCACCCCATTCTGGGACGGGACTTGCTGACAAAAATGGGTGCCCAGATCTTCTTCACCCCTCAGGGGCCTGAGATAATAACAGAAGGATCAGGACCAAGCACTATGGTCTTGACTCTCTCACTGGCTGATGAACACTGGCTGCTAGAAACTAAGGCCCCAGCCTTGACAGTTCAGCAGCAACAGAAATGGCTAGATGAGTTTCCTGAAGCTTGGGCTGAGACCACAGGCTTGGGACTAGCAACTCAGGTACTCCCAGTGGTGGTAGATCTCAAGGCCACTGCTGTCCCCATTTCAGTGCGACAGTATCCCATGAGCAGGGAAATCAGGGAAGGGATTTGTCCCCACATCAACTGCCTTCTCCAACTAGGAGTTTTGCACCCCTGCTGGTCTCCCTGGAACACGCCCCTGCTGCCAGTTAAAAAACCTGGCACTGGAGACTTCAGGCCAGTCCAGGATCTGAGAGAAGTAAATAAAAGAGTCCAAGATATTCACCCCACTGTGCCCAACCCTTATAGCCTACTGAGCTCCTTAACACCTGACAGACAATGGTATACTATTTTGGACTTAAAAGATGCATTTTTCTGTTTGAAGTTACATCCAGACAGCAAGCCCTATTTTGCCTTCGAGTGGAGAGATGCAGAAGGGGGGCAGTTGGGCCAACTGACCTGGACAAGACTGCCATAGGGGTTTAAAAATTCCCCAACTCTCTTTGACAAAGCACTACACCGAGACCTTGCCCCCTTCCGAATGGCTAATCATCAATTTACCATTCTTCAGTATGTTGATGACCTTTTATTAGCAGGAAAAGACCAGGCCACCTGTCTACAAGATACAGAATGTTACTAAGAGAACTAGCACTCCTGGGGTATCGAGTGTCTATTAGAAAGGCTCAGATCTGCCAGCAAGAGGTAACTTACCTGGGATATAAGCTCAGAGGGGGTAAGAGATGGTTGACAGAGGAACAAAAAAAGACAATGACCCAGATTCCTGTCCCAACCCCCCCCCCCCCCCGACAAGAGAGTTTCTGGGAACAGCAGGCTTCTGCTGGCTATGGATCCCTGGGTTTGCCAGTCTGGCAGCCCCCTTGTACCCACTGACTAAAGAGACTGCCCTTTTTGAGTGGGGCCAGATTCAGCAACAGGCTTTCCACAACATCAAATGGGCCCTCTTGTCTGCCCCAGCTCTGAGCCTCCCTGATGTCTCTCATCCTTTTGAACTGTATATATATATGAAAGAAATGGAGTAGCACAGGGAGTGCTCACCCAAACCCTTGGGCCATGGAAGAGACCAGTAGCTTATTTATAAAAAAAAAAACTGGATGTTGTGGCTAGCAGATGGCCTTCCTGCCTTAAAGCAGTAGCAGCTGTAGCAGTGGTGGTAAAAGATGTTGACAAGCTGACTGGGTCAGAATTTGACTGTATATGCTTCTCAGGCATTAGAGAGCATCATACGCCAGCCTCCAGACAGATGGCTCTCTAATGCCCACATGACTCGCTATCAGAGCTTGCTGCTAAATGAAAAGGTGACCTTTGCAGCCCCGCTGTCCTTAACCCAGCCACCCTGCTTCCTGAAACCACTGGAGAAACTGTCCTTCATTCCTGCCAAGATATCCTAGCTGAAGGGACGGGGACACGCCGAGACCTACAGGACCAGCTGTGGCCAGGGGCTATGGACTGGTACACAGATGGCAGCAGCTACGTGGTTGAAGGTAAGAGGATGGCAGGGGCAGCGGTTGTAGATAATGAAAAAATCATCTGAGCCAGCAGCCTGCCAGTGGCTCAGTGAGCAGAGTTAATAGCTCTGACTCAAGCTTTACGACTGGCAGAGGGGCAAAAGGTCAACATCTACACTGACAGCAGGTATGCTTTTGCCATAGCCCACATCCATGGTGCCATCTATAAACAAAGAGGGCTGCTCACCTCTGCTGGAAAAGATGTTAAAAACAGGGCTGAAATCTTAGCCCTCCTAGAGGCCATCCACCTGCCAGACAAAGTGGCCATTATATACTGCCCAGGTCACCAACGCACTAATGACCAGGTGGCTAAAGGGAACCAGAGGCCAGACACTGAGGCCAAAAGGGCAGCTCAAGGATTAATTGTTCTGATGATGATAGCTGATCCAGATACTGGGAGACCTGGCCCCTTTGAATACACTCCTGAAGACCACAAGCGAATGCTAGACTCAGGAAACAAGGCAGAATTGCCATATGGAATGAGAGAGACTGGACTGGAAAATATATTTTACCCCAGCTTTAAGCTGAAAGATATTGATCAGCTATACCGTTTAACCCATCTAGGATCTAAGAAGATGCAAGAACTGGTTGCCTTGTATCCTGAGTCTAGCATGTGTCCTTATCATATACTGGGACTCTCTGAAATGACTGAAACCATTTTTAAGGGCTGTAAGGCCTCCCAACTTGTTAATGCCTCCTCTTCTAGGGCCCTTAAGGGGGCCCGCTTAAGAGGCCGGAGACCTGGTAAACACTGGGAAGCTGATTTCACTGAAATTAAACCTGCCAGATATGGTAACAAGTATCTTTTAGTATTTATAAATACCTTCTCTGGATGGACTGAAGCTTTCCCTTGTAAAAAAGAAACTGCTAAAGTAGTGGCCAAGAAGATAATGGAAGAAATTTTTCCACGGTTTGGTCTACCTGAGGTAATTGGGTCAGACAACAGACCCGCTTTTGTTGCCCAGGTAAGTCAGGGACTGGCCAAGATCCTTGGAGTAGAATGGAAACTACATTGTGCTTACAGACCCCAAGGTTCAGGACAGGTAGAGAGAATGAATAGACCCTTAAAAGAGACCTTGACCAAATTGTCAATTGAGACTGGTGTAATAGACTGGACAGTCCTCCTTCTCTATGCCCTTTTTTGAGCTAGAAACACTCCGGGGAGATTTCGGCTTACACCCTTTGAACTTCTGTATGGCAGCCCCCCTCCGGCTGCTGCACTCAGTGCCTTTCTGGTAGACGAATCTTTTTATCCCATCACCCTCCTTGGCAGGTTAAAGGCTCTTGAACGCATACAGAGAGAGGCCTGGGAGTCCCTAGCTGAAGCCTACAAGCCTGGTGACCTCCAAGTGCCACACCAGTTCCAGGTCGGAGACCCTGTGTACGTGAGACATCACCGTGCTGGAAATCTCCAGTCTCGGTGGAAGGGACCCTACATCGTCCTCCTAATCACCCCCACGGCTGTTAAAGTAGATGGCATCTCGTCCTGGATCCATGCATCGCACATCAAGAAGGTGCCCTAGTCAGTGGACGGATGGACAGTGGAAAGGACCACAGACCCCCCTCAAAATTAGACTAGTTAGGGGGGGGCGGTGATGTTTCTGGCTCTCATTCATCCAGCCTCCCCTAGCCCCCACATTCCTCAATTGCTCACTTGGCAAGTCCTTTCACAGACCGGCGAGGTGGTCTGGAGCACTACCCGTGAAGCTCCTCCCTATACCTGTGGCCTACCCTGACCCCAGATGTGTGTGCCCTGGCTGCTGGTACTGTGGGAGGAGGGTGGGATAGTGCAGATGCAAGTCTAGCAGAAGCCATGAAGGCGTGGTATCCTGGGAGTAATGTCCAACAAGCTCTAGGTTGCAGTTATGGGGAGGGGTAGAAGTAGGGTTAAGAAAAGCCCTCTCTATGTCTGCCCCCGAGATGGGAGGTCCAGAAGTATGGCTCGAAAGTGTGGTGGCCTCGAGTCCTTTTATTGCACCTAATGGGGCTGTGAGACTACAGGCCAGGCTTACTGGAACCCTTCGTCT
>JADRCD010238640.1:0-18322 GCA_019843815.1 Montemys delectorum
AGAATCCCCCAGTGAGGGATATGGCTTAACAATCATCCACCTACCCAGAAGCCCTGGATTCTACATAAAAATAGACTAGATATAGCTGTGCAAGTTTAATCTTTGTTCTAAGGAGGCAGAGAGGTAAAAAGATCTCTGGGACATGTTGGCTGGCCAGCCAGTCTAGGTTAGTTAGAGAGCACCAGGTAAATGAAATGATCCTTCGCAAAAAACCGTGTGAATCCTGAGGAAAGACAGCTAAGGTTGACCTCTATCCTTGGCACATACATGCATAGGATATGTGCACATGTGTACACACACACACACACACACACACAGAGAGAAAGAGAGAGAGAGAGAGAGAGAGAGAGAGAGAGAGAGAGAGAGAACAGAGCTTTCTTTCTAGCAAAGTGAACTCCAAAATCTTTTTTAAAACCCAGGATCTAGTCAAGTCAGAAATCAATGGACTTAAAATTGAGACGTTAGCAAGGAAGAGAGGAGCTTGCCGGAGTTGCAGCCTCAAAGGGGGCGGGGTAAGGGATGGCAGAGTCAGTTGATGGCAAAGCTGCTTGGGTGAATACAGATGGTTCAAGAGGGACCTGATCTTTGTCTAGAAAACACTGGGGAGCCACAGCATGTTCTAAGCAGGGGAGAAAGTCAAGGGTGTGCTCTGGATATGGCACTCTGGAAAATCTGTGAGGCAGTTTGGAGGGGGCAGGGTTGGAACCCAGAGGGAGAGGAGCGGATGAAGCCTGACCCCACCCTATCCTCCCTCCTCCCAAAGCTCTCACAGGCCACGTGCAGCGTTATCTGCTTGACAAGAACTTCTTCATCAGCATCATAATCCTCCACTCTGCAGCCATAGATTCCGCTCTGGTTACGAAGCACCCCCTCCAGGGTCAAGTTTCCCTTGAGGTTGACATCCAGCTGTTCCTCCTGGGTACCCTGAGTGAGAGGATGGGACACCAGATTCAGTAGCTGTTCTTGGGGAGTTGGGGGTAGAGTCAGGGGTCACACTTGGTTAGAGTCTGTTCAAGCCAAGGGTTAGAAGGTCACACAAGATGAATGTACCCTCCAAACCATCTCAAGTCAGGATCAGAGGTCCTTCAGCTCAAAGGTCCTCTCCAAGCCAAACACCCCCCTACTCTGTCAAAATTAGCAGCTGGGGCTGTGGGCGTGGCTTAGGGGTAGAGCCCCTGCCTAGAGTCCCCCAGTGAGGGGCTGGGAGCGTGGCTCAGTGGTAGAGCCCCTGCCCAGAATCCTCCAATGAGGGGCTGGGGCCGTGGCTCAGTGGTAGAGCCCCTGCCTACAATCCCCCAGTGAGGGGCTGGGGGCGTGGCTCAGTTGGAGAGCATCTGGGTAGCCTGCAACAGGCCCTGGATTCTATCTCCCTCACCATGGACGGTAAACAAGAGGTTGCTAAGGTTAGCATTGACAGGTTTAGGTGGTATCCAAAGGGACCACAGAATGCGTTACCTGCAGGCGGAAAAATGAATACTCAGGGCTGGGGCTGCCATCACCCTGGCAGAGCAGCTGGACAGCATCACCCTCACGTACCCAGCCCTCCGTGGTAGACGGGCTCCCCACCCAGAAGTTTACATGCTCCGTGGGATCTGTGGGAGGACAGGAAGGAAGGTCATGACATGTGTCCAGGCTGGGCTGAGGAGGAGAGAGGCAGCATCTAAAGCTTACAAGTCTGTTCTCTCTGTAGTTTTCTAAGGTTTATAAGCCAGGCAGCGGTGGCGCACGCCTTTAATCCCAGCACTTGGGAGGCAGAGGCAGGTGGATTTCTGAGTTCGAGGCCAGCCTGGTCTACAAGAGTGAGTTCCAGGACAGCCAGGGCTACAGAGAAATCCTGTCTTAGGAGAAAAAAAAAAGGAGATTTATTTTTCTAGTATGTGTGTCGTATTCCTTTTGTTTGATTTTGAGATCTGCTCCCTCTCTGCGTCTCACCTAGGTTTTGAACTCTTCATCTTCCTGTCTCTGCCTCCTCAACGCTGAGATGACGGGCACATGTCACCTCACCTGATAGATCCAGACTTACTCTCAGAACGCCAAAGGTCAGGGGTTGAGGGAAGTTGACAAAATGGCTCAAAGGTCAGAGGTCAAGGTACAATTTGAGATTTAAGACCAGATGATATATGGAAACCCAATTCAGTGGGAGAGAGTGGAGCATCTTGTGGGGTACAGGCTCCTATGCTGGAGTCAGGGTCACTATGATTGTTTAGGGGGGGTACTGTTGGAGGTCAAAGGTCAGCCACCTAACCCAGCATCATCTCAGTATGAGGTGAGTAGGTGCAGTAAGGACCCCGACTGGGAGTTGTGCCTTCATGGGAGGAGATCTTAGGTTAGGGGCTGAGGGTCATGGGGACTCACAGTGCAAGGTGAGGCGGAAGGTATGGCTGTCCAGGCGGCCATGTTGGCCTGAGGGCAAGTCATAGTGAGCAGCACACTGGAAGTTGGCATTCCGATCATCCTTGTGCAGCTTCAGGTAGAGGGTGCTGGTCAGGGAGTACAGGCCCGAGGCTTCCCGGACAGTACGGATGGTCATGTAGCCCTCTGTAAGGGAGGCATGGAGCAGGTTGAGGTGAGTTAACCCCGCCCCCTAGAAACCCTTACCTCACCCCATCCCACCCGGGTTCCCCAGGGCTCACTTTGGTTCACCTCCATGGGTACATCCAGATGCTGCCCGTTCCTGTACCATGTGATCCGAGGCACCGGGTTTCCGTTGTTGCTGCTGCAGGTGGCAATCTGGGGAAGACACGGTTGTGGCCTGGGCTGGGTGCAAGTCTGGTTCCTTTTTCCCCAGATCTGCCTTTTGGATGTGTCCACGGGGCTCTTTCTCCCCAGCAGAGGGAGCAGAAGCCCCCGGCTCCCCTTCTTCCCATTAAAAAGCCCAACGCTCCGGCCTGTGAGACTGCTCAGCCAGTAAGTATGATTGTGGGGGAGATGGAAGACCTGAGTTAGATCCTGGGAGCCGTGCAGAGGAATAGGAAGGGAAGTGGCTCTCAGAAGTGGTCCTCTGACGTACACACTCACACTGTGGCATGTATGCCCCTACCACACAACTAATTAAAAACCTAGACCAAGCATAGCGGCATCCAACTGTAACTCCAGGTCTCAAGAGGCAGAGAGAGAAACATCAGTTTGACACTAGCCTGGGCTACATAGTGAGAGAGAAACATCAGTTTGATCCTAGCCTGGGCTACATAGTGAGTTCCAAGCTAGCCTGAGCCTCCTAAGACCCTATTTCATGCAACCCCAAGCCAAAGTGAGCTCCGGCATGTAACCCTAGCACATGAATCAGTTACAGAGGCAGGAAGATCAGAAGTTCAAAGTCATCCTTAGCTACTTAGCATGTTTGAGGTCATGCTGGGCTGGCTATGAGACTCTGTTGCAAACAAAACCAACCAAGAAGGAGACAGATGGGCAGATGGCACACACCTGGGACCTCAGTACTTGGAGGGTTCCATGGAAAGTTTCAGGATAGTCTGTGCTACATGGGGTCACTCCCCCCAAAAAATACCAAACCAAACAAAGACAAATAAAAAACCCAACAACAGGGAGGCTGAAGCTCATAGTCCATTGGTAGATCACCTGCCTGTCATGCTCAAAGCCTTGAGTTCAATCTCCAATACCACACACACACACACACACACACACACAACCACACACACACACACACACACACACACACAGAGGCCCTGGTCTTGGATTCTTCACCTCCTGATTACAACTCCAGTCCATATTACCTCCTGAGCAAACTGGTCCATCACAGACAGCGTCCCTTTGTTGGGAGATACCTCCGTAGCTTCTGGTGTCGCTGTTGGAAAGATGTTCACGTCAGGAGCCCCTCCTCTGGTCCCCTGGCTCCTCAGGATGGTTTTGGGGACACTTACCAAACACACGGACACTTGAGGTGGCCTCTGAGGTACCCGCTGCCCCAGCCTTCACTATGCATACGTAGTCCCGTTCATCGCCCACCTGGGCCTTTGCTATCACCAGGCGCCCACGGGAATCTACCTCGTATGGGGGCGTGCGGCCCCGAGAGTTGTGGACTGTGCCCAGGAACTCTGAGCCCCTTGGCTCCACAGAAGCCAGACGGTGTCGAACCCCAGTAGCATCAATCTGTGGGTGTGTACAGGAAATAGTCTTAGCTTGGGCAGTGAGCCCTCCTTTATTTTGTTCTCCAAGATTTTTTTTCTCTGGGTCTAGGGAAGGAACCCAGTGGCTAGCTAAGTAATCACTCCACGCCCCCAGCCCCTCCCTGGAGGATTTTAGGCAAAGGCTTTACCACTGAGCCACGCCCCCAGCCCCTCCCTGGAGGATTTTAGGCAAAGGCTTTACCACTGAGCCGTGCCCCCAGTCCCTCACTGGACAGTTCTAGGCTAATATTCTACTAGCTACCAGTGAATTACACTCTCATCCCTCTTTCTATTTTTTTTTTTTTTATTTTATTTTTTTGTTTTTTTGAGACAGGGTTTCCCTGCATAGCCCTGGCTGTCCTGGAACTCACTCTGTAGACCAGGCTGGTCTCGAACTCAGAAATCCGCCTGCCTCTGCCTCCCAAGTGCTGGGATTAAAGGTGTGCACCACCACCGCCCGGCTTTATTTAACTTTTTTGAGACAGGGTTTCTTTGTGTGTCCTTGGGTTTTCTGGAACTTGGAGACTAGATTTGACTCAAACTCAGAGACATATTTGCCTCTGATCCTGAGAGCTGGAGTTAAAGGTGCATGACACCATGCATGGTCATTACTCCTTTTTTTTTTTTTTTTTTAAGATTTTTATTTTATGTATATGAGTACAGTGTTGCTCTCTTCAGACACACCAGAAGAGGGCACCAGATCTGATTATAGATGGTTGTGAGCCACCATTGTGGTTGCTGGGAATTGAACTCAGGACCTCTGGAAGAGTAAGTGCTCTTAACCGCTGAGCCATCTCTCCAGCCCCCAGTGGTCATCCTTCTTTAAAACTGTTTTTTAAAAAAACAATATTGATTTTTTGTGGATTTTTACATGTATACATGTGTTTCTGTGCATACATGCACATGAGTACGGATGTCTGTGGAGGCTGGAAGAGGGTATCAAATCCCCCAGAACTAGAGTTTCAGGCAACTGTGGGCCTAGGAGTGTTGAGGGTTGAGCTGGGGGGCGATTGAGCTCAGGTCCTCGGGAAAAGAACCAAGCGCTATTAAATTCAGTCCTGGCGTATTCCTCTGCGTCCCTCATCGTCTGTCTCCCGTGTCTTACTTTCTTTGCCCTGCCTCTCATTTCCTCTCCTTCCCTCTTGTCTCTGGCGGCCCTCACTCCAGAGTTATGTTAAGAATGGGGACCGCTTCCTCACGCCTGGCCCTGCACAGGCTCCTGGCACCTTACAGAAAGCCAGAGCCTTCCTTGCTCCCAACCTCCTCATCTGTGAAGTGGAAAGGCAGCTTCGTGTAAGTAAGGTCTTGTGAGCAGATAATCAGTGTAGGCAGGGCTAATGGGCTAATGGCTGCTAAGGTGGCCAGGCTACTGGTCCTCCCGCCTTCCCCCTTCATCCCCCCCCCCCCCCCCCCCCCGGCTTCCAGCGTAGAGTACTCACAAGGAACCATTGCAGCACGTATTGCTCAGGGTGCCCCCTCGGACTGCAGTCCAGGGCGATTTGCTCTCCTCGCATCACCTCCACCAGTGGGGGTACGGACACGTGCAGCTCAGCCTGGGCACCTGCGGATTGGTGCAGCATCGAATGTCCGCCCAAAGCCCTCCAGGCCCCCCCCTCCTCCTTCAGATAGGAGTCTAGGCTCCAACCTCCTCCCTTGGACGCAGATCATTTTTCCCTCCTGAGTCTCCTGTGAGCCTGGGTCCCATCAGCATCTCTCCAACTCTTCTTTTTAGAAATTGGCTCTTTACCGTGTAGCCTTGGCTGCCTGGAATCCTGCTAGCTATGTGGACCGGGCTGGCCTTGAACTCACAGAGATCTACAGCTGCCTCTGCCTCTCTCCGGATTAAAGTCCTGTGCCACTGGCCCCGTCTCTTTGACTTGTAAGGTTTAAAGTAAAGCCTTTTTCAGCACTCCAAGCTAAAGCCTGACTTCTTCCACCAGTTATAACAAATGTTCCCTCAAGGAAGGGCCAGGCCTGGCTCTCCCCTTGGCCTCCAGCACACAGAGCAAGACTTGGCCTGGGGCTAAGTAACAGGTCTATCTCCATCTCAGTCCCATCCTATCTTCTCCAGTAGCTCCCAGAGGCCCTCTGCTCTCTCCTGTGTGTGTGTGTGTGTGTGTGTGTGTGTGTGTGTGTGTGTCTGGGGAGGGGGGGTGATTGGGGTGTGGGCTGCAGCTGGGTCAGAAGCTGGATGGGTGTGTGGGAGTGGCAAGGGGGGGGACAGGGCTGGGCAGGTTTCAGGAATGTGGGAGGGCCAGGCTGGCTGAGACCTGCCCGGCTTGGCGCCAGAGCCCCCTACCCGCCCCTTGACAACACTCCCCCCCCGCCTCCCCATCTCTTTACCCAAGAAGCTTGAAAACGGTGAGGTGAGTCACCTGGCCAGAGGGTGAGGCTGGGTCCTGAGGGAGAAAGGGCTAGAAGTTTAGACAACTAGCTGCCTGAGGCATAGCAGGCTGCATGTGGGAAACACGGACCTCTGAGTCCCTTAAGGACCTGAGAGCTTGGGTCTTGGATTCCTCCCGTCAGGGTCGGGTGGGTAGCATGGTTCTTGCTGAGAATCTACCCTCTGGGCTGGCATCATCCCTTCCCCACCTTTCCTGGCACAGGCTACTCCTGGGTTCCCACTATATACCACGTTTGTGCCAGGAGTCTGGGTTCTCAGGCACCCACCTCTGGGCCCAGCCTGTCCCAGGGGAGCTGATGTGGGGCCAAGCTGGTGTGATGCAGCAAGCAGCAAAGCAGACAGACATCCCAGTCTTCCCTGATCTCTCTTCACCCTGTCCCCAGTGTCCCCCAGCCCCTGTCTCTCCTCCCCTTTCACCACATGCAGGTGTGTGGATTTATCAGGGGCCTCGGGAAAGGGGCCCTGTCAGTTGGAAACACTGTTCCACGTTCTCTGCCAGGCTCAGTTCTCCCCGCCCTTTCAGAGGGGGGTGGGTCCTTTAGAGAAAGCCTAAACTCTGAATTTTGGGGAAACCCCCGCATTCTAGAGAGTGTTTTAGCCGCAGGCTCCCCAGTTTCTCTGAGGAAAGTCTGAGCTTAATCACTTAGAGATCTGCTCTGGGATGCTAACCTTCAGTATCGTAGCAGAACCTACTTTGACTATGGGGGAGGGGAGGGGCTGGACTCCAGTCTAAGGGACTAGGGGCCACAGATCCCAGATTCCAGGTACCCAAGGTTATTAGGGGTCGCAGGGCTTAGACTCCAGGATTCCCAGAGAGCTGGGGAGGGACAGCTGTCTCAGACGTGTTTGCCCCAGAGCTAGGATATTCTTCGCTCTCAGATCTGGTACACCCCAAGGCCTCCCCGCCTTCCTTCCTACTGGGGAATCCCTAGATTGTGATCCCTGGGGAATTGGAAGCTTGTTCCCCTTATCTTCTCGGGGACTCCAGGGGCCTGCTCCACAAACCCCAATCTCAAGTTTCAGCTCTGCCCTCAGCCCCAAGTCATACCTGAGTAGCCCGACAGCAGGAGGGTGAGACACAGCAGCCCTGCGCGGGCGTCAGGGGGTTCCATGTTCCCTGCAGTGGCGGCAGTGACTGAGCCCGGGCGAGGCTCTCCGCTGCCCTGAAGCTGGCAGCGAAGGCCAGGCCCCCGACCACGCCCCTGACCACGCCCACCCCATCCGCAAGCTGGGCGCAGGGCCAAGACCTCCCACTGCCTTGAGAGGACCTCCCACCCTCGCGCGGGGGGACCCGCCAGCCCCGCCGCGCGCACTGCTCCATCCAACCCACGCCCGCGGCTGCCCTCCGCAGCCATGGGGACCGACCTTCCAGTCTAGTCAGTGTTCCGAGCTGGGATCTAAGGGACACCGCGCAAACCCTCGTTCCCTTCCTTCCTGGCCACCTGCGGGGTCTTGACAAGCATGCCCAAGGTGGCATGTGGCCCTCGGCTGCAGGTGGATCTTTTTCTTAGTTTATTTTCTTTTTGGAGACGGTGTCACACTGTAGCTCAGGCTGGCCTGGAGCTCATGGCCAGCCTTCTGTCTCAGTTTCCTAAGTACTGGGATTACAAGGGTGAGCCATTACCCTGGCTTGTGAACGGTTGGTTTTGACCAGCGGTCCCTGATATGATTAGTTGCCTGGGCTGGCCTCTCTTTGTAGTCTCTCCTGCATGACCGGCTCTTCCCTGAGTGCCCTAGGATGCCCTCCCCTTAGAGCCAGCCACCTTGCTTGGAAGCGTCCCTCCTCTGACTGATCAGTGGCCTGGAACTGGTCAGGTCAATCTTTTCTCTAATGAGTTTTCAATTCCCAGTCCTGGTCGGCCTCTTTGGTGATGTGGTGGGGATGGGGTGCCCCTCCCTCTGCTCTGCACTCCTTGACTCCTTCACTTCCCCCCATCCAGGGAATCCAAGGAATGTCACCCCCCTTCCGCCTTCTTTCTCTCCTCGCCATTCCTTCCCCACCTTGGGGGGAGGGGAGAGAAGTGGGCTGGCCCGGCGGCAGGTGAGTGGTGGAGGGAAAGAGAGCAGGCCACTGGGGCCACTGGATGGAAAAGAGGGTCACGGGTCAAAGTAAGGGGTCACAGATCAGTCTACTCCAGGATCCTCACACGCCGAGGCCGTGTGGAACAAAATCCCAAGAATGCTGGATGGGGGCTGGAGAAGGAGGGCTCTGCCTCTGTGCAGCGGCTAGAAACTAGCCTGGGGTACTGGGATGGATGGATGGGGGGTTGGTATCACTGTGGGTCGTGCTGAGAGAGGGCGGGTCCTCCCCCTCCAGTCTCTGGCCAGTCTGAGGGTGACCAGCGGTGAGCTTCCCTGGGAGCCAAGGTTTTACCCATCAGCCCTAGAGAAAAGGTATTGGCTAGGCTCTCAAAGCTGTTTTAGCATTCCCTGTCACAGGAAGTTAATTGAGAAACCAGGAAAAGTGACCTTTGCATGGGGCTCCTTCATCCCCTCTTCAGGAAGCCTTTCTTCAACCCTCTCCTGTTACATGGATAGGTCCCTGCAAATCTCTGGACCCCTGCTCGTCAGCTCTACACATCCAGGGATACACCCATCTCTTCTGCGGTGTGACTCCCAGCCACTGTGAATGTCAATCCCACCCCACAGCAGGCAAGAAAGGGTTGCCGGATGTATACTCAAAGGTTCAGAGGCTCACACAAAAATGCCGCCCATAGCTACCCGGGTATAATGGTCCACTCCGGAGGAGACAAATGTATACCGGGGTGCGCAAGGCTGACGCAGGGGTCCAGAGATTTCCAGGGAGGTATGAGGCAGACAGAAGAGGGGTGAAGGAGGGGGCTTCATGAGGAGGAGATGAAGGAGCACTTGATATGCAGGAGGAGGAGTCCGGGGGATCAGAACCCAGTACCTCACTAAGCAGCCATCACAGCACATCCTGGCTATCCCAGCTCTGGTGAGGTGGAGGCAGGAGGGTCAGAAGTTCAGTCATCTTTGGCTATTGTTGAGTTTTAGGACACTTGGGTGTGGTGGTGGGCTCCTTTAATCCTAGCACTCAGGAGGCAGAGGCAGGTGGATCTCTGTGTTCAAGACCAGATTGGTCTGCAAAGCGAGTTCCAGGACAGCCAAGTCTACATAGTGAGATACTGTCTCTAAAAAAAGAAAAAAAAAATCAAAACAAACAAACAAACACACACACAAAACTCAACCAAACAAAAAGAGTTAGAGAATAGCCTGTGCTACATGAGGTCCTGTCTCAAAAACAAAGAAAGAGCTGGAAAGATGGCTCAGCTGTTCAGAGCACTCATGGCTCTTGGAGACGACCCAAGTTCAGAGCCCAGTACCCTCCAATCAGGTGGCTCACAGTAGCCTGTAACTCCATTTCCAGGGGATTTGATGCCTTCTCCAGCTTCAGTGAGCACCAGGCAAACATGTGGTGAATGCATATATAGGCAAAGACTCACGCATTAAAATAAATAGACCTTGAAAAATAAATAAGTATTAAAAACAAAATAAAAGTGAAAAGTCCAAACCAGAGTAACCATCACAGGGTGCCATCTACACTCCCCAGAGGGCTTTCTTACACAGTGCCCGTGTGTTCTCTGGAACTCTCCTGTTCTTCTGTCTCTGGACTATGCATCTGATTACTGGGTCTGGAGATGGCAGCAGCCACTTCCTTTGAACTTTTACAAAGTCAGCAGGTAGCTGGAGTGTAGTGGCACACGCCTTTAATCCCAGCACTCAGGAGGCAGAGGCAGGCAGAGCTCTGAGTTCAAGGCCAGCCTGGTCTACAGAATGAGTTCCAGGACAGCCAGAGCTGCACAGAGAAACCCTGTCTTGAGACACACACACACACACACACACACACACACCACACACACAGACACACACTCCCCCCCCACAGAGACACACACCACACACAGACAAACCATACAGACACACCACACACACCATACACACACACACACACACCATACACACACACACAGAGACACACACACAGAGACACACACTATACACACACACACCATATACACACACCACACACACACAGATACACCCCACACACACACAGATACACACCACACACAGACACACCACACACACCATACACACACACACCATACCCACACACATACCAGACACCACACACACACACACACACCATACACACACACAGACACAGAGACACCACACACACACACACACACACACACACGAACAAATGAAGAGTCAGCAGGCCGTGGTGCTGGAGGACATGAAAGAGGAGGGCCCCGTGGCAAGTGCACAGACAAAACTCACCATCCCTGGACTTGTAGAAACTAGCATCACAATGTCACCTCCCTATGTCCTCTACAATTAGGTCCTACAAAACAGCCAGAAGAATCCTGTGAAGATGTGAGTCAGTTCAGGCCACTGTTCTGGTCAGAATACGCCCACGGCTCCATCTCCCTGACCGTAAAAGCCAATGTTCTCTCTGTGGTTTGAGAGGTCCTAGATCTAAGTCTTTTCCTTCTCTGACCCTACCTTCCCTGACCCCATTTTCCTTCCCATCTCCCTCTCAAGCAACATTTTTATCACCCTGGTCTCTTTGATGACGTGCTATTCCAACCCCAGGACCTTTGCACTTCCTATCCCCACTGCCAGGGCATCCTTCCACTGACTGGCTTCCTTCTCCTTTGCTTCTAATCTCTCCTGAGGCTTGCCTCATTAGAGAGCTCCTGCGCCCCACCCCACCCCACCCCACCCCCAGCTGCCCCCGCGTTTTACCACTCTGCCTCCTCTATCATAGGGGAGTAAATCCTCTTTGCCTTGTATTGTCTAGCACTGAATCTGTACCCCCAAGGGGACAGGGACTCCACAAGGATCACACTGGCCCACCAGTGCTAGGACAGTGCCTGACTTGGGAGATAAATAAGTATTTATGTACTGAATTAAGTCATAGTCTGACTCTGTCCTGTTGTCTCACTTGTATAGATCAGCAGTCACGTGCCACTTGACAATGGACATCCGTTCAGATAAGGGCGTTGCTAGGCAACATGATCCTCATGAGCACATGAAAGTAGATCCACAAGCAGAACCAGCTCAGACATCATCGGGCCATATGATTTTATGAGCCACTGTCACACACGGGGTCTGTGACTTAGCTACTTAGTTAGCTATGTGCATCTCTCCATAGACTTCATGACGATTATTTATTTATGTGTGTATGTGCCGTGAGCCCCTCCACGCAGGTGCTGGGAATTGAATTCTGGTCCTCTGGAAGAGAGCAACAAGTGTCTTTATTGTTTGTTTGTTTGTTTGTTTTCGAGACAGGGTTTCTCTGTGTAGCCCTGGCTGTCCTGGAACTCACTCTGTAGACCAGGCTGGCCTCGAACTCAGAAATCTGCCTGCCTCTGCCTCCCAAGTGCTGGGATTAAAGGGGTGTGCCACCACCTCCCGGCAGCAACAAGTGTCTTAACCGCTGAGCCATGGTCGTAGTCACTGTCGTATTGCTCTGAAGAGACACCGTGACCAAGGCAACCTTTAAGTGGAAGTTTCTGGATATGTCAGGTGATACAGACTCGCGTGGTGAGGCCACCTCACGTGGTGTTTTCGCTGAGGCAAGACCCGTGGGAGGACACGTGACGTTCGGAAAGAGTATAAATACGACTCCACAGACATTGAAGGCGCGCTTGCGCTTGCCTAACTAGCCTTGGAACGCTTCGTTGGTCTCGATTCGCTGTCTTCCCTTCACTGAGAGAGGCACAACGGAGAACTTCTCCTGTTGTCCCGAATGGTCCTGGTTGATGTTGCTGACTCGTGCCGATTGGTGGAGAGGCCTGGCGGTTTCTAGCTGCTGATTCCTGCTTGCTATCTTGACACTACTCACCTGGACTACTGGTATCCTGACAACGGAGATTGAAATCACATGAAAGAACTACTTCTAAACAGGTCCACATCCCCTTGTGCTATTTACCATCTTTTCTCCCCTACCTTTGGAAGGTAGGCTAGAAGGGGGGGTCAAAGTGTTTGAGAACCCTTATTAAAAGTAGTTTGTTTGTTTGTTTTTTAAAAACTAAACCTACACAAACTGTTAAAAAACGAAAGCATTCACTAGGGTGCTTACTTATAGTGTCAGTGTTTTAGTCCCTGGCATCATGGTGGGGAGCACAGTGGCATGAATATCCTATCCTGATCCTTAGAGAGAGAGAGAGAATGGGTCTTGTATGGGTCTTGTGTAGGCGTTTGACACCTCAAAGTTCCTGCCCAGTGACACACCTCCTCCAACAAAGCCACACCTCCTAATCCTTCTCAAACAGTTCCACTCCCTGATGGCTAAGCATTCACGACCTATGAGCCTATAGGGCCACTGTCATTCAAACACCCACAGCCATCTCTCCAGCCCCATACTTTGTTCATTTACGTCTCCTGAGAGCAGAGTCACAAGTAGGCTCAATTGCTCCTTGCCAGAAATATACTGCTGTTTTAAGGTAGGGTCTTATGTGGACCAGGCTGGCTTAGAATGCTGTGTAGCTGAGTATAACTATAAACTTCTAATTTTCCTTCCATCTTCTCTCAAGTGTTGGGATTACAGTCGCATGCCACTGTCTCTGAATCTGGCTGTATTTTAATTAATATTTTTGGGAAAGGGCTGGCTTTTGAGACAGGGTTTCTCTGTGTAGCCCTGGCTGTTATGGATCCTGTCTGTAGACCAGGCTGGGCTTGAATTCAGAGATATAACTTCTGCCTCCCAAGTGCTGGGATTAAAGGAGTGTGCCACCACTGCCCAGCTTAATTCATATCGTCGTCGTCGTCGTCGTCGTCGTCGTCATCATCGTCATCATCATCATCATCATCATTTTGAGATGGTCTTTCTTCTATGTAGCCTTGGCTGGCCAGCAGCTCACTCTGTAGACCAGGCTGGGTTGAATTTACAGAGGTTTACCTGCCTCTCTGAATGCTGGGATTAAAGGTGTGGGCCACCACCTGGTTATTATTATTACTGTTGTTATTGTTATTGTTGTGTGTGTGCATGCACATGCATGCATGCTGTGCACGTGGCATCAAGTATGGTGGTCAGATGGTCTGAGATGAAGACAACCTTGAGTGCTGATGCTCTCCTTCTTGTTTGCGACGTACTTTGTGGCTGACGTGATGTGGCTGCGTGCCTCTGGGAACTCTCCCATCTCCACTGCCCATCTTGCACTGGGATCACAGATATGAACTGCCTGTCTGGTTCTCTGAGGGTCCTGGGGATATGAACTCATGCTTCAGGCTTTTATTCACAAAATCATCCATCTAACCCTACCCCCCTTTTCCTTTTTTCTTTTGAGGTAGAATCTCACTCTGTAACCCAGGTTGGCTTTGATCTCTCTCTCTCTGGCTCTTTTTTTTTAAATGTGCACAAGTGTCTGCATGCACACATGTATATATGTACCGTGTGTGTACATGTGTGTGCATGTGTGTGAGTGTGTATGTATGTGTGTTGAATGTGTATGCATGTGTGTGGCACGCGTGTGTGGAGTGTGTGCTGAGTGTGTGTGTGTGTGTGTGTGTGTGTAAAACAGCACTTTACATATAGAGGCAGAGACTGGAGAATCACCTAAAGTTCAAAGCTGGCTTTGTCTAAATAGTTCTAGGCCAGGAGAGAGGACTACATAACAAGACTGTCTCAGACAATAACAAATGAAGTCATAAATACCATAATAAGTCCCAGACTGATCTGAGTTCCAGAGTTAAACACGTTGGACTAAAGGGAGATTGTTCAGTCTGTCAAGTTCTTGTTGAACAAGATTGAGGATCTGATTTTGGATTCCCAGTGTGGTCAGATGCAGTTTATCAGTTTCAGGGACTTCCTGAGATTTGTGAATTCCTCTAAGATGAAATGCTTTAACTTGAGGGAAAACTGCTACACAAAAGGTAGAGGTAGGAGGATGGCCAGGGCATGCTGGGCATGACTAAGGAAGATACGCAAGCTAAGCTTTTGGCCTCCACATATGTGTGTCCACACACTGCAATACATCACCCCCTCCCAATATATTACACACAGCAATACATCACACATACCCCAATATATTACACATACAGCAATACATCATATTCACATGTCACACAAATACACCAATACAATACACACAAATACATCACACACACAAATATCACATACACACACACCAATACATCACATACACTAACACACGCCAACATACCCAAAATATCACACACACCAACACATCATACACACACACATCACACACACACTAATATATCACACACACATCATACACACAAATACATCACACACACAATATATCATATCCCCAATATATCACACACACCAATACATTACACACACACACACACACACACACACACACACACACCTCAAAATACTAGAGCTGTGCATGGTGGCACACACCTGTAACCTTAGCACCTAGGTGGTGGAGACAGAAGGATCAGGACCCCAGCCACCTTTGACTACATGGTAGATTCAAGGCCAGGCTGAGCTACACACGAATTTATTTTTAAATTAAGGTGTTCAAATGGGTAGTCAATTGGGTGGGCAGTGGTGGCGCACGCCTTTAATCCCAGCACTTGGGAAGCAGAGGCAGGGAGATTTCTGAGTTCGAGACCAGCCTGGTCTACAGAGTGAGATCCAGGACGGCCAGGGCTACACAGAGAGACCCTGTCTAGAAAACAAATCAAAACAAAACAAAAAATGCTGTTCTGTTGTTGATGTTTTAAGACAAGATTTCTCTGTGTGACCTGGCTGTCCTGGATCTCACTCTGTAGACCAGGCTGGCCTCAAACTCAGAAATCCACCTGCTTCTGCCTCCCAAGTGCTGGGATTAAAGGCATGCACCACCACCGCCGGGCTTAAAAAGTCACTTTTAAATGCCATGTGTGGTGGTGCATGCCCTGAATGTCAGCACTTGGGAATGAGAGGCAGGTGGATCTCTGAGTTCGAGGCCGGCCTGGTCTACAGAGTGAGTTCCAGGCCAGCCAGGGCTACACAGAGAAATCCTGTCTCGAAAAACCAAAAAACCAAAACAAGAAACAAAAACAAAAAAACCCAAAACAAACAAACAAACAAACAAAAAACATTATTACCATTAATATGGGGGCATCGCACACTGAGTCAGAGACAAGCCCTGGAGTCTATGCTGCCCTTCCCCTGTGTCTTCCAGGGAGCCAATCCAACTGGTCAGACTTGGTGCCAAGTCCTTTTACCGCTTGGTGACATCTCACCAGCGTTGTGCTGGGTGCTGTGAAGCACTGGATAATCGCCATCTGCCCCATTCCTGCCTTCCATAGAGGGCTGGAAGCTCCACGCCCTCTATGGAAACGGACAGTGGCAGGTGTTTGTTGTTCTGCCACTGGGAGCCAAGGTGATCTAAGCTGGGAAAGCCATGCCAGACATGTGAATTAGGAGTGAGTACTGCAGAGGAAGCCAGCCTTGGCTAGGCTTTCCACTCATGGCAGAAACAATTTCTCACCCCGCAAGACCGTCTATAATCAGATCTTGACAGTCTCTCGGCATGAGGAAGTGAGTGGGTAGTGAAGCCTTGGCTCAGGAGAGCACTTGTTTTGAATCCTTCAGTGAGGGGCTGGGGAAGTGGCTCAGTGGTGGAGCCCCTGCCTAGAATCCCCCAGTGAAGGGCTGAGGGCATGGCTCAGTGGTGGAACCCCTGCCTAGAATCCCCCAGTGAGGGGCTGGGGGCGTGGCTCAGTGGTGGAGCCCTTGCCTAAAATTTCTCCCCCATACTCTCCCCGCAGAGAGGGGCTGGGACAGTGCCTCAGGGATAGAGTGCATGGTTGGCAGGCCAGAAACCTTAGGCTCCATCCTAGCACACAAGGAAACAAGAAAGGAAGAATGGAAAGATGAAAAGTAGGGGTCTGTGTCTCTTCCCCTCAGATCTGTGAGATTTGAGGTACATGACCAACAGAAGGTTCTAGAAGCAGAACCACACACCGCCATGATGGAAAACAGGCCAGGCAACTTCTGCCAGAAATCACTGGAGTAGTCATTTTTCCACATCTGAGAGCTTGTTTCGTTTCCTTTTGTTGTTGTTGTTGATAGTCTTGCTATATAGCCTAGGCTAGCCTTGAATTTGGTATTGTCCTGTCTGCGATCTCTGAGTGCTGGAATTAGAGTTGTGAACCACCATGTCAGTCTCTTCAGGAACTTCTTTCTTTCTTTTTTTTTTTTTTTTTTTTTTTTGTTGTGGATGGGGCTGGGATAGAGCTTAGGGCCTCCTTCATGCTGAGGGAGTGCCATGCCCCCAGCCCCTCATTGGGGGATTCTAGTCAGGGGCTCTACCACTGAGCCACGCCCCCAGCCCCTCACTGGGGGATTCTAGGCAGGGGCTCTACCACTGAGCCACGCCCCTCACTGGGGCATTCTAGGCAGGGGCTCTACCACTGAGCCACGCCCCAGTCCTCCCTGGAGATTCTAGACAGGGGTGGTTCTGCTAATACCTCCAGGTCCCGGGACCTACAGATTGCATCTTCTGATGCAATTCTGAGCCAGAACCGTCAACTGAGACTCCTATCCTCATTTCTCCACCTGCAGCTCTCCCAATCAATGAAATGATCACCACCATCATCCACTACTTTGAGTGACTTTTGATGAGCCAGTAGTGAGCAGCGACACTCTGCCTTAGTGATAGTACAAGCAGCAGGTGACCATAGCACGCTCAGGTCACTGGGGAACCTGTCCTGTCCTCATCAAACCGGTTCTGTAGAGCGGGTTTCATCGTGGATGACCGTTGCTGGCTAGCTGCCAGTCGTCTGACTATCTTCCAAACCCAGCTCTCCAAGCTGCTGCTGGGATTCTGTGACTGACCCAAAAAAAAAAAAATCCTCTCAATAAATTCCCTTGTGTTCCTGAAGTGGTTTTTGTTACTTGTTGTTATTTGTAACTTATCTCTGAGTCAAACTTTCCAGCCCCCTTCCCATGGGACGCAGACTCCTCATCTCTTTCATCTCAGATGTTCCCTCTTCCTGGAAGCCTTCCCCTACTCAGGCTAGGTGCCCCCCTCTGGCTTCCTAAAGTCTCCTGGTGTCCCCTTCTAAGTAACTTTGCCCATCTTAGGCCAGCTGAGGCCGCCCTGTCTTCTCCATTGGACGGTAGGTGCATGGAACAAGTGGCCCGGTGGAGAACGGGTAAGAGAGAGAGAGAGAGAGTGGAAGCCGTGGGCTGGTTGAACCTGAAATAAATGGAGCCCGGTGTCTGTCCAGAGTCAATGAGAGTGCTGGAGAAGAGTCAGCAGTTTGGTTAAAACAAGTGGTTACATTATTTTTTTTTTTGAGAAGGGTCGAGAGGAAAGGGCGAGATAGGCAAGCGAGGTCCGTAACTGCTGAAAACGACCCGAGGGATCCTTGGGTTTAGGCATCGGTCTCTAAGAGCTAGTGACCGGATGGTGGGCAGGGCAGGGTGCGTGATTCGCTGAGAACCGTGATGTAGAGCTCCATTTCCGATGGAGGAGGGGCTCCTGGATGGGAATATCTGAGGGTGGAGGGGGCCCAGGTTCCTGAGTTAATCAGGCAGGGGTAGGTGTCAGATCTAGAGACCACTCGGGTCCCCAGAACCATGATGTTCCCTGGTGGCATTGTTGGTCTCCCTCACACACCGGAGGTTTGAAGGATGAGGATTCAATTTATTTCTGCTTTGTCACCCCTTCCAGCCCCAAGGCTCCCTTCCTCCAGTCCAGGTGCCCTGTCATGTGGAAGAAAAGGGTGTTAGAGTTTTTATTCACTCACTCAATCACTTACTATTTACTTGCTTTTTTTTTTTTTTTTTTTTTTTTTT